>BDMB01000024.1:2635011-2871064 GCA_016859785.1 Macrotyloma uniflorum
AATCCAAAATCAGAAGTGAGAATTCGGTTTCCAAGATTTCGAAATTTGAAGGCCAGCGTTTCCAAATTTCAATTGCACAGTAAAATGTATCAGTTTGGTAAATAAAGAAAAAAGTTATCCAATTTTATAATATTATATTCCATTAATATTAATTGGGTAAAAAACTTTCATCAAAACAGCATAATCACATTAAAAAAATATAAGTTTAATATAAAGATTTGTGTATTTTTTTCTTGTCTTTTTATATATTAAAAAAATTTAAATTGATGATTTTTTTTTATTTCTTCCCGAATGTTAGAAGTTCTTAATCATACATTAAATATTTTGCGTGAAGTTTTATGATAAATATTTAATGCACTTCACCTATTATTTTATTTAACTCTCTATTTATTTTTTCTATTTATTTTTTTTAAGAACATAATACATTTCATGTTCTACTTTTACTATTCATTAACCTAGAGAAAGAAGATAATATAGATAATTTTTTAATAACATTTTTTTATTTGAAATTTTTTATGAAATAATATTTTAATTTTTGGAATAAAAAATTGAAAAAAACCATAAAATAATTTAGTTTTTTTTAATTAAAACTGAATCCAACCATATCATATCTAATTTTTATATTTAATTCAAATAGCTTTTAATATAAAATTAAATCAAATACCAAAAACATCTTCAATATTTATTTTTGCAAACGTGTTATTTTAAAAATCATATAACTTTATTATTATTAAGGACTAACCACATTTAAAAAATGAATCTGTCTGTACATTTCATTTGAAAAGTTAATTTTTATTATTGCATGAGGAATATCAGGTACATTTGAAAAATTAACTTATATAAGAATATATAAGAAGAGTACACTAAAATTAGGCAAATTTAAAAAAATATTATTATTAAAAAGTATTTTTACATTTAATATAAGAGAATGAGAAAAAATAAAAGACAAATTATAGAATAAATATAATTTAGTAATGTAAATAAATATAATAATAATAATAATAATAATAATAATAATTTGATATACATTACAACATTATTTTGATTTTTCTTTCCCAAAATTTATTCCATAAATTATGGATATTTATGAATTTTTTCTTAAATCACATACTCAAAATCACATAACTTCAAGCACCTGGTTTTAACCAAAGTTTTTATTCAATCCAATTCACAAATGTATTTATGATTTCTATGATTATATATAATGGTTGAACATAAAATTAGAATATAATATTTTTTAAAATTAAATATGTTATAATTAAATTTATTTTAAATTTATTGTATTCAATTT
This sequence comes from Macrotyloma uniflorum, assembly GCA_016859785.1. Lineage (NCBI taxonomy): Eukaryota > Viridiplantae > Streptophyta > Magnoliopsida > Fabales > Fabaceae > Macrotyloma > Macrotyloma uniflorum. The sequence continues at coordinate 2,636,303 of BDMB01000024.1, forward strand.
TAACCAGGATGTTTTTAGTTTTAGAAATCTTAAATATGCACTTAATTAAGTATATGAATTGTTACTTTTTTTTATTTACCAACACATTAAAATGCAATCAATTAACTAATGATAATTTATTGAAAAATTCTGCTATTTAAAGTAATCATAAAAATTTGAAAGTGTAGTGATTAAAAAATAGTATAAAGAACAGAGATTAGAGGTTTGCGTCCCATCGTAGTTTGTTGGATAAATAAAAAAACCATTTATTAGTGACCTAAGAAAAACATTACTTATAGTATTTGATTAGTTGATTTCTTCGTATCTTATGGCAGCTGGAACTGGGTCTGGGAGTAGCTTTGGAACGCGTAACCACCGTCTGCCCAGATATGTATTGCGGGTCCCAACCCCTCCTCAACGACTCTCCTCTTTGTCTCTTTGCACTTGCCTGGTCACTCTTTTTATTCTCATTAAACTATGGAAGACTTATTTTCCTGCACACTTGTGGTATGTAAAGATATAACCTAAAATAAAGCATTCAAATTCTTTGCACTCTGATTAACAAATGTCTAAATCAGACATTCTTGAATAAAATGAAATATTAGATATATAAACAAAGGATAAATCTGTTTTAACTTTTATGTGTGGATCTATAGCATGGATTCTACTGTTGTCAATTTCTTCTCCTCAAATGCATGTGCAAGTTATGTGAACCTCATCAGTCATAACAAGCGTTTTTGTTGCTGAAAAACTTGCCAATTTTTCTGCTCTGCTCAAATCTGGTGTGCTCTGTATTTCTCAGTAATGCTATTATACCTGAGACTGAATTTCAGATTCCACCGTACTACATAGAGGAAAAAGTTAAATGATGTGTGTAGGGTAAAGTTGCAATATAAAAGACTGGTACGTGGTCGTTTTTTCTGGTAAACTTTCTGATTCATAAGTGCACTATGGTGGAGCCACCATAGGACAACAAAGGGGCTGGTTTTTGGTGCCATTTGCAATCAATCCACATTATACCTTGACAACTTTGTGCCTTGACGTTAACCTTCTGTCTTAATCTCTTGTTCAACCACATAGATATAGGGGATATAGTAGAAGATGGTGTGGGTTGGGGTGATGTGAAATTTGTGAAAACATAAGAATAACTCATTGTTTCGTAATAAGAAGATAGATACTGAATAAATTTTCTTCCTAACTCAACTGAACCCCTGATTGTGGGTTAAATTTAGGGTTTCAATGATTATTGAATCTTTTGCAGAATAGTATAGGAATCTTGGTCTTGTTCCTTATATATTAAATAATTTACTTGATGAGTATTTGTTAACTATTTAGTAAAAAGAGAAATAATTATCTAATTAACTATTTAACTTTTTATATATTTTTATTTAATTATATTTTGTAATTATTTTTTTTATTTTTATATCAATTTTTATTAATATATTTGTCACTGATAAAAAAACATAAACACTTTCAACTTTCAACTTGATTAAAAATATACTAATAACAACCTTTTTCCAACCTTTCTCCTTGAAGATGAACTAATAACAACTCTTTCTCCCCCATTCTTAATACACACTCTCAACCAAAGTTGAAGATGAATTAATATCAACCCTTTCTCCCCCATTCTTAATAATACCAAAATATCTATATGTTAAAAAGATGAGGTTGAGGGTTATATAGAATAGATATATCTTCCAAGGCTATTTCCCTCATCAGGAACCAATTTCCTTTTCCTGGAAATCCCTCAAAACAAGAAAAAGGCAAGGCAAATATAAAAAGATAGTGAAATAAAGTTAAACCACAATCAATATCCACATTTTCCAACCTAATGTAATCTTCTTTTGTTTTGTTTCTTTATCTCTTGTGACCAAAAAAAAAAAAATCAATATCATACAAAGGTAAAAGTTTGATATGGTCCAAATCTTATTTAACTAAATTGCAAGTTGGCACCGAAAAGGCCAAACGATTGAATGTCATAACATATTTTTCCATTGTATGCAAAAACTATATAATATTTGTAACTTTGTCAAAGGTAATGGACATTCTAAGAATAGCTACAACTAATTTTCCTAAAAAACAACTAATTAATTAAAATATGTTAGTTTTTTTTTCCCGATCTTTGTTATACACATGTGTTAACTGTAACATTACTTTGAAATGAAGTCTCCCGATGATAAAATACTAGAAAATAGAAAATTTGAAGAAGTTCAGAATATCATCAATGGTAAAAGTCGAAGATCAAGGATGAAGATTATGGAAAACTATTATTTAGGATTTATACTGTATAAATATTAAATTTGTATTTTATAATAAAAAATTGAATTTGTAAACATCTACTTAGATTCTAAGTTAGAGAGAGGCTTAAGGATGGATGAGTTACTACACTATTTTTAACTATTTCATTTCAATAATTTATATTTGGGTAATTTATATATTTATTCTATTTTTCTTCATTTTATTTTAATTTAATAATTTACTTTAGACACTTTATTGGTTTTTTAGTTTTATTTCTCAATAATGTATTAAATTTAATAATTTAATACATTCTACAAAATTTATCTTTGCAATTGATCAATACACTCAAATTGAGAAAATAGAAATAATTATTAAAAAGAATGATTGAGAAGAAACTTGGAATGAGAAAAATATGATCTGAAATGGAATAAATTGTTGACTTGACTCTGTTCCCACCTTCTTCTCAATGCCATATTATTCAATTATGAATTAGTTATTATTCTCTTGGCTTTCTCTTTTATATATCTAAATCCTTAGGTGAGAAACTTAGCTGTTATCCATCATTGTATTCGTGAACAAGTCTTCTAAACTTTATTACCTGTTATTCATTAAAATTAGATATTCTTAAAAATCATATATATGAAAAGTAGGATTGTTCTAACATTTGAAAATTGATAGTTGGAGTAGCAGTTGAATATAAAACAAATGCACACACATCATAGAATATGGCTGTGGTTACAAATACCTCTTTTATATGCTGCATCTGGTGCTTAACTACTGCATATAAGTTGAACTTTTCTTCATCACATCTTTTCAAACATAATGGTGAGAGTTTCTTTTAGATAATGGTAATCATTATATAAAACTAGAAGAGCTTAATAGATATATATATTGCCATATTTCACTCGGTTAAGAATTTTTTAATAATTTTCAAATAATTATTACATATATTAACATATTTATTATATATTATAATAATTTATGATATGTAGAAGTGATTATGCATTTAATTTAATTTTTAAAATAATATAGAAAGGAATTATAATAATTTATTAATAAATGATCTAATTTAAGTTTAATAATCTATTAACTAAGGTTAGTATCATAATAAATGATCAAATCTAAACTCAAACCAGACTTTAATATTACGTAGAAAGAAATTATAAGTTTAACTCACTTCCAAAATCGACTCAAAAATATGATATTTATATTTTATTTATATATTATAATATCTTTAGAATCGACTTAAAATATGATATTTATATTTTAAATATATATTATAATTCGAGTTAGTTAAAATTTTTAATTAGTGTGATTTATACTTTCAAGAATTGTAGAGGTTTAGTTAAAAATGATCACATGATAAAGGAGTCAATTAATTAATTTTCTTTTGAGATAGTTAATCGAAGGAGGTGCATCGAACTTATTTGAAGCGTGAATCAATTACAAAAGTTAGAGGTAAACCTTTTCTTATGGGAATGGCAGAAATGTAAATAAAGGGTAATCGAGTGTCATTGTTGAATGGAAGGGTCTTTTAAACTGGTTGATGATAGTGCTGCCGTTACTCTGCAAAACCAAAGCAACAAGAAACAGAGAGAGAAACGTTGTTATTGTGAGCTCCTTCGAAGGTTCATTCGTTTACAAGGAACAAAGAAAACAAGCTCAACAAAGAAACACAAACATCAATGGCAAACTCGTATCCGTGGCTCTTCCTCGCGATTTGCGCCACCGTTTTGCTGGTGTCTTCGTCGCCGACAGCTGAGGCGGGAGCGCTGGGCATGGAAATGACGTGGATGCCCTCCATGGGAGAAGAGTTCCAGCTGGACAGCGAGATCAGCCGGCGCATCTTAGCCACCACGCAGTACATAAGCTACGGTGCGCTCCAGAGGAACACTGTGCCCTGCTCTCGCCGCGGCGCCTCCTACTACAATTGCCAGCCTGGCGCTCAGGCGAACCCCTACAGTCGTGGCTGCAGCGCCATCACCAGGTGCAGAAGCTAAATTATTATTCTTCTATTTTTCTTTTTTCTTTCTCAATATTTCGTATTCGTGTTTCGTTGTACACATGCTGAACATATTCAATGTTTGTTTATTATCTATTGTCCTATTGCTCATAAATAATTACTTTTCAATGTCACTCATTCATCATCATTTTATTATTATTATTAATTACCATCTCTTTCTATATTCCCCTTTTCACTCACCAAAATAACAAAGCTGCACTCACGATCCTTAATTTTTCAACAATGCACGGTTCATTATTGTTGTAAAATTAAAAATTTAACTCCATACGATGTATAAGATCAATATTTCCATAGTATAGGGTTTGAGTTGATATGCTTTTATTTTATTTTTCAATTTTATTCTTTGGTGTACGCGCTAGCCTAAGCATAATGCTTTAATTACTCTTCACGCTTGCCTATACTTAGTTGTTGTAAATTGACGTTGTTAGTAATTGAATTTTACGCGTTTCACTATGAGATTTCGTTGGGTTTGGGAAATTTTATTTCAAAATCCAAGTACAAGCTTGAGCTTAATGAAGGTGAAACGAAATTCAGTTCCTCAGTTTTTCAGATTGATGGAATTATTACTCATTTTAGGTCCTTCTTTCTTGAGAAGGATGAGAATAGAAACAGGGAAGATACAAAATTGGGAGGAGAGAATAGATAAATTAATGGCAAAAAAACAAGTTGCCGGCAGAGGAGTTTTTGTATTATAAAATGTATATATAATAATATAAAATTCACCACCATAACAAAGAAAACAAAATATACAAATCCCCAGCATTTATATATTTTTTTATGGTTGGTATGTTAAGAATGGGTTCCATCACATTCTATGTTCTAACATTGTCCAGTTTGAAGGTAAGAGTGGTCCCTTTGGGAAACCTAAAGCATAGGTATCTTTTTTCAAAAATACTACTAAGAAGTTCGCAGTAAAGTTTTGATTGGTTTTATTTATGTATAATTAAGACCTGAGATTTCATCTTCATGGATATTGGGGACCACGGTAATTAGTGTAAAGTGCTGGCACTGTTTAATGTGGAAGGTCAATTATTTGGTAGTGATTTTCATTGTTTCTTTGTTTATTCTTTAACACATAAAAATTTCTCAATTCTCACAAACCTAACGTATGATGAATAAATAAATACTACGTTCCATGACGGGTACGGATTTGGTCAATAATGACCTAGCTAATAACAATGCATTTTTTTATTTATTTTCAATTAATAGTAGAAAAATGTGTTATCTGTTTGGTAACATTTCTCCTACTTCAATTAACTTCAGAAACAATTTGTCATAATCACCAGCCTTTAATTATAGTGGTTTAGTGAATCATCACCATCACCATCATCATCATCTCACTTTTATTACGTTTTGAAAGTTCGAATTGCGTTGGGTTCAACTTTTCTCTTTGGCTCAAATAAGTGATTCCTATTTCACAAAATTGGAAAACAACTTATAAACATTTTGAGCCACACTGGCTCATTCAACCTACTAAAAAGTCTAGTCCTTTTTGTATTGATAATCAATTTATAAAGGGATTGAGAATAAAATTAGTAGTATTTTAAGAAAATTAACTGTTAATATCTTAATACATTCATGATTTTAAGAGATGATGGTCTCATCAATAATAACAATTATTTACATTGCTTCTTCTAAAATTAGGTGTTGAATATGTCAAATAATGTTTCATTGAAACTTTTTAGTGTATTGTCTTAAAACATTCTTCTAATAATTTTCACACTATTTAAAAAATAATTTTAAATGGAAATATATTTTTATTACTTAAAAATAATATTATTATTTCAAGGATCGTTTTGGAAATTTTGGTTCATTCTACCTAAAATAAGTTTTTTTATTTTCTTTGAAAATTGTCATCTTAGCCGTCCTTATAATTGTGAATATTAAAAAAAGTACATAACTCGTTATCTTTAAAAGTTGAAAATTTAAAATTCTTTCTCATTTTCCTTTAATTATAAAAACAGTACTACCTTTTATTGGTAAGAAGTACATCTGCGGATTTCTTTTTGAATTTTATTGCATAAATGCAATAAATAAAAACACTGACCACACTATTCTAGAGCAATAAATATAGGTTATCACACGTCTCTTTATTCTAATATATATCCCTAAAATAATGTATTTTTATTTTATTTTCTAATTTTTATTTAAAATTAAAATCATTATCTTTTATCCTTTATATTATACGATATTTATTTATTTATGGTCTATATGTTGAATTAATTAAAAGTCTAATAATTATTTCAACTTATGATTATGTGTTGTGATATAATAGTGTTTTATTTTCTTTTTAAGATATGTATTATTTATTTTTATAAAAATCAATGTTTGAAATTAAAATTAATCATTTACTAATAGGGATAATGAAAAAAAAAATTGAAAAGATTAAAATCAAAATTCATATATTTTATAAGCATAAAAATAATAATTTATAATTTTAGAAAGACTGAAAATAAGAAAATATTTACAAGAACCAGAATTAAAATACACTCGAGTAAAATATATATTTAAGTTTTTATTTTATATTATATTTTTTTCAATTATGTTTTTCACACTTTTACAATAACATTCCCTATTTAATAAAATTGATAATTTGATTTTCCCACGTCTCAATTATATCTTTTAACAAATTTACACTAGTCTCGTACGTTTATCATTTATCATGTTGTTATTATTATTATTTTCCTTCCAATGAAAGCTTTTGAAATGATAATTTGAAAATTTTAATAGATTTATCACCGACATGCTGCAGTAGAAATAAATAACATCCCTCACATTTTTCTTTTCTTGCAACTCTAGTAAAGTCTGGAATGTAATTTTTCATATTTTCAATATAATTCTAAAAGCCAGTTTTAACATTTTTAAGTTATATAAAAATAATAAATTTTAATATTAATCTTTTAAAAAATTATCATTTTTTCTAAAAAAAATTCATTTTTAACCCTAATATTAAATGAATATTAGAACCTAAAATCAGTGATTTAAATTTTTAAAATTAAAATTAAAAATAAAAATAATATTTTCACTGAGATCAAAATTTACATATTTTATAAAATTAACAAAAAGTAAAATTTATAACAATAAATAAATAATTTTGTAGAAAAAAAAATCAAAATTTATTAATTCTACCTCAACTGAAAAACATTTAAGTTTGAAAATTAAATATTTTTTTCATTTGTTTATTATTAATGGGTTTTCAAAATTGTTATAAGCCAATTATTTTATTTTTTAAATAATTACTTAAAACTATGCTTTTGACTTCTTACAATGATGTAATGTGATTTGATTATTTTTTTTTTGTTTAGATTAAATTATTACATGTCACATTCAAAAATAACGAAAAATTCTTATTCATGTGGCTCACATATTATAACAACGACTTGTAAGAATATGGCAATTAACATATATAATTATATTATTTATAATATTATTACTGATAATATATTAACTAGAGGCTGTTACATTATAAATAAAACACATTGCTTGCAATATACAAACTCTAGTACTAAAATTAGGGCAAAAGAGTAACACATCTTTCTCGACGAATGCTACTAATGTTAATTAAGTAAAAAGTTTAATGTTTTTAGGGTTAGGTTTAAGAATGAATTATAGAGGAAATTTAACTTGTTTTTCTTCTCAAAGGATTGTATTTTAATACAAATAGTATTGTATCTTTACATTTTAACTTGATAAATTATTTTAAAATATTGGGTAAATATTTGGCATAATTATTTTAAATTATTTTAATTGGGGTCTAGTTATACAAAACATGAGAGGCCCAAAATCTCAGGCTTTATTAGAGGCAAAATGGGCCTGATGGAGTTAGAGCCCAATTCGTTCATTTGCTCGCTGAACTTCTTTTGTCCTATAAAAACCGTTGTTTGTTGATTTGGAATCCTTTACTTTAACATTACGATTCACGTACACATGCCAGGTTAGACATTAGTGCTAAACAATTTGAAAGGGAGAAAAATTGAGTTGTAACGAAATAAAATAAAAAAGAAGTTCCAAAAAATTATATTCAATATGTATTTAAAAAAAAAAAATAATAATATTAACAAAAGTTACACATCATTTATTAGTGCATTAATAAAGAAGAAGAAAAATATCTTAGAGTTATTCTCTTTATTAAATCATACATCTTATTCTAATATCATCTATGGAGTACCTTACATCCTTTGCATATTTTAAGTATATTTTTAATCTTTATTATTAATTTTGTTTAGAAAGATGTTTTTTTTTAATCAATTATTACACAACCTTTTTATAACAAGTGAATACTATAGATTTAACTGTAAATTATAATTTTTTTATTATTTATAAAAATTCTTATAAACTATCAATGAAATAAATAGTTGCAAATTCAAAGATTAGTTGGATAAATTTTACATTATATAACTATTAATGATGTAATAATTGGTGTAATCTAATGTTATCTACATTCGAAAATAGTCTAACCTTGTGTAAAATTTTGCTTTTGAATTTGACTTTACTGTAACTTTTAACTTCATCCGTTTACATAACTTTAAGGGGGAGAGAAAATTGAAATGGAAATCGAAATGGCATGGATGAACACTCTTTATTTTCTCTGTTTCATACATATATTTCCTCACAAATTTCATTGATCGCATGGAAATAGTTGTCAATTTGTAACAGTACAGAACTTGTTTATTTTAAAATAAATTATAGAGAGAGAGAGATCACTGATAAGCAGAGTGACAAGATATGTTCTAGCAACTGACTTGGTTGTGATTGAGACTTTAGATCATGAAGCTCCAAATAAACTGAAAGAAGCAAGAATTTTATGAGTTAATAATAGACAAGTGAAAACATGAGTTAATCCAAGACAACTAGTTAAATCTTACCTTTGCAAACCGGACTGTGAACGTTTGCTGTAGCAGGAAACAAATAAGAGAAAAAATGTTAGAGGAAGTTCAACATTTTATTAACTTCAATTTTGTTACTAAAAAGATTATTTTTTGATGGTGCGGCATACCCTGTGCCTTGTTTTCTGATACTTTGCTTCTTAGACACTGGTTGTTGAGGTTCTTGACTTGGAACAGGTATAGTCTTCACCTGTGACATTGACACATCAAAAGTTGTAGTCTTTTCATTGCACGATGATGATTGTTATGTATATGTTTCTTTTTAACAACCAAATATGCTGACTTACCAAATTCTTGAACATGAGATTGTAGAACATCTTAATGTAACTTTGCTTTGCCTCTTTTTGTTGATTATTCACCCGCCTCCAGAAGGTATAGATGTTCCCCATATTCAACATTTTGTTTGCATAGATCTTCCATGTGTAGCTACAAAAAGGCCATGCGAAGGGAATAATGCTTCTACAATGCATTATAGGTTTGTAATAGTAATCTAAATGTTAGACAAATAGTAATGATCCTAATACGGATCTATGAAATCGAAGTTGCATGTTTACCATTCATTTATGCGATGCAATCCAGCTGCTGAAATTCCATTCCAGTGGGTTGAATCTTGTAAGCATTTTTCAAAAAAATCAGCAATTTTGTTGCTTGATTCTTCTCCGTTGTGGGGATCAATGTGGAAGCCAGAGATTCCGTCAACAATGATTTCTGCTGGGCCTCCTTGGTTAGTGGCAAAAGTAGGCAAACCGCAGTTCATTGCTTCAATGACAGTGAGACCAAATGCTTCATACAAAGCAGGTTGCACAAAAGCTCCCTTTGTGTCAGCAATGAAGCGGTAGAGTTCTCCATTGCGATATCTATCAGTCTGTGCAGCAATCCATCTGAATTGGCCCTTGAGTTGGTACTTTTCTACAAGATCATGCATCTTTCTTATCTCTGCCATTTCCTCCCTGTCTTTGGATTTCAAAGGGTCAAAGAAGCCTCCAACTATGACAAGGTTCACCATTTTTCTCAATCTTTGGTTCTTTCCATACCACTCAACTAACCCAGTTAAGTTCTTCACAACATCAAACCTTGCCATTGAGAAGATGATGGGTTTTCTCCTGTTTTCTAGATATCCACTGTTTCAATGATATAGCAGAAAAAGTTAACCATTTGGAAGAATATAGCAATTCTTATCTTAACAGTAACCACAAAACAGATGCAACTAATCGCTTACATATGTTCATTGTTATCTACTTTACTGTACAACAGGTCCTCAATGGCAGGATAAAATTGAGTGAGTCTTCTGTCTTTTTCTGTGTAAGGGAAATAGACAGACTGATCAGCTCCAGGTGCAGCTATGTTGAACTTGGGATCAAATACATTTATCCCTGAAACAACCCTACACAGCCCGGGGAGTGTAAATGCAGCATGACTTTCATATTGTCCTGGTCTATCTTTGCTGCAAACAAGAACTTTCAGAAGTTAATGTTACAAATTTCTGTTGATTTATCTTCATTATTTATATTACTTTCCTTGTTTCTCTCAATTTTGGTATTGGTACTATTTTATAAACTATGTAAGTGAATTTCTTGAGTGTGACAAAATTTCAATTTCCAAGTAATAGAGAAAGAATGTCAAAAGTAATTTCTTTTTTTAATACGACATCTAACCTTCCAGCAATTTCCTGATAAGTGCTGGTTATGATGAAATCTGATGCATTCATTGCAATTGTATCAGCCATGAATTGACAAGAGAAGTGATACTTGGGATCTAACTCTTTCCACTTGACATCTGAATCTCCATACTTAGTCTTCTCCAAAGCATGTGCAATAGTTCCCTGGTTTCCAAACAGCCTAAGGAATTAATTTATCCAGCAAAAAGGACATCTAGACAGCCACAAAAGGTGCTGAATATGAAATTTTCAGTAAGAGGGTAGTAACCTGAGTTATCCTAAGTCTGTTAGCCATAAGAGATGCTACCAAATTCCCATCAGTGTAATTTCCAATAATAAGATCTGGTTTTCCGTCCATGAGACTGAGAATCTTGGCTGTGGCATCCTTTTAATATGAACCATAGACTGATCAGATGGAAAACTTACATATAAAAGCTTCCAAGTAAAGGTTCTTATATCATATATACATACTTGAGTAAACCTCTCAAGATAAGGATAGATGTCAAAGCGAGAAACCCATTGACGCAGGATTCCTTTATCTGTGTGAAAAGGAACACGTAGAATATTGGAGTACTTAGTTCCAATGACCGGTTCCAACTCCTGATTGCACTTGGTTCCTCGGGCATCAGGGATGAGTCTTGTGACCTGCCATGGTCAATAAAATACTTGCATAATTCTGTCAAAGCAAGTTCTACATAGAAAACAGTAACCTTTTTGCATGATAACTTACCACAAGAATCTGAGGCTTTACTTTTAGGCCTTGGTTCTTAATTCTGAGCAACAACTCTGCTTCAACAGCTCTAACTTGATCCAATATGTACACTACCTGCTCCAAATTGTACAATGTTAAAGTTGGCCGGGGTTGTAGCTCGTAAAACATGAAATTCATTTCCTTGATTTTCACTTAATAACTAAAGTTTCAGAAGTGTTACCTGACCACCAGTGTCTGGCAAGCCAAGAACATCTGCTTGTCCAAAATAACCATGAATAGAGAATATCACAATATTGAAAATAGTAGGAAGACTGCTAAGAAACTTCTCCAGGTTCACTACATCAGGAGCTTGGAGTATTTCTGATAGAGTTCCCATTGTTTCCTTCACTCTTCCTGCAGTATCTCCCCATCCTCTCTCAAACCCCCACTCTTTGAGCCTATGAGTGAAAATGGTATTGATTATTATTAAATTAGTGAGTACAAATATAGTCCAATTGAAGAAATATGAAGGGGTTTACTTTGTCTCAAAATCCTGATAAGGGGCATCGTTGGGAAGTGCCGAGAGATGGCCATCCGCCACCATCAGTGCCAGCTGAAGCTTTACAGCAGAGCTGAGGGTGTCATTTATCATCAGATTCTACCATTGTAGATGATGAAAGGGAAGATTAATGTTCAAAAGTATGTTTAATGAAAAAACAATTGTTGGTAATTTTTATGAACTCTGAACATTGATGTTGTTATTCCACTTACTTCACCTCGATGATTTAGTGATACCAAGTAGTCCACTATAGGTTGTGTTTTGGTCAGTTTCCCGCTAAACCTCGAAGTTAAGAACTTTGAAACAAAATGGAGTCCATTTCCAATTGAAGAAGGCAGGGTCAAGTTCGGAATAGGGAAATCAAATGCTCCAAAATCTGCTTCAAATGCGGCTTCATTGTTTGCCCTGCAACATAGACCCAACAAGTTAATGTTCTAAACAAAGTTGCCAAAATAATTAGTCTTGCTGTTAGAGACTATTTCATGTGACAAGGTACAAGTATTGAACACAAAGTTGATATTAGTCAAGTTCTCCAGTAGAAATTAGTATCAACAAAACCAATAGATATTCCCGTTATCAAAATGTTGATATACGTCACACAAGAAAAAAAAGCTACTAATTGTCTTGTATAACGATAATAAAGTGTGAATATCTGAATTGGGGTGAGTAGGGTTTGTTAAGAAAGTAAATGCAAACGAGGGGAGAAGGAAGACACTTGAGAGAAGTTGTTTAGAAAGTTAACCAATGCAAAACTTGTAAAAATGAAGAGAAATGATATACCATTCTTCGTCATATACACTTTCCTTGAATTTGAGATAATCTGTGGAAGTGATTGGTTGAACTGAAAGATCTTTAGAGCTCACTCTTACAAATTCCCAAACTCCAGGATTTTGCCTTACTGCAAAGGCAACATAAGGTGGATCAACAGTTGCTTCCTGCAAGTTTCAGGTGCCCAACATTATAATCAAATGCTAAACAATATCACATTGTAACATACACAAGAAAAAGCAAAGAAAAAACCTGTGTACAACTCAATAAGAAGCCTAGGTTCCCCTCTAATACTTGATTTCTCTCAATGTCATCATCTATAACATGCTCCATTTCTTCCATCAAGTCATGAAGTTTTATAATCCTTCTTCCCTTCTCAATGTACTTAGCAAAACACTTCTTCACATGGCCCCTACTTGGCCTCAATGCATCGTCAGGCATGTCATTGGTTACCAATTCTTTGCCTCCCAAGAAAGGTGAAGAAGCCATTTCAAGAATGAGATAATGATGATGAAGGAATTAAGGTTTGGAAATTCCTAATATTGTTGCTCTAAGGAGTTGTACCTCATTCTCAATTTATATGGTTAGCTATTTACGTGTACACTATTGTTATGATTGGTGAAATAGCTTTTTGGGATGAAATTGGCCCCACTACAGAGGTGCAAGAGTTGAGGAAGAACATTTGCAATGGAAAATGTGAATGGTATCTCTAAGTCAGAGTTATTCTTTTCTTCTGTGTCTAGTTGTTGTTGTGCTATATGTTTGTATGTGACCATGAGAAAAAGAATATGCAAAAGCTCTCATCTTCTTCAAGGCATTGCCACTATATGATACCTAGCTGTTGAGTTTCGTCCAAGATTGGTCACAGTATCATGGTCTCTGCAAAATAAATGTTAACTTCGGATAACTAAAAAAGTTTTTACCTTTCTCAATTGGTGCAGCCGAAATCTTTTCAGCTGTTTATTTTAAAAACAAGAACTTCATTTTCTTAATCTTCTAATACCGATTGTTAATTGTCAAATGTAATTACTACCGTCAGAGACATAAACACACAATTAAGTTAGTTTATTTATGCGTTTAAGAAAATAATTGAAATTTGTAAAAAGGTTATGAAAATCATCGTTTTGGATGCTAAAATTTCAAGATTTTAGCTGTTTTTTAAGAAGAAAAAAAATTGTTTGCGACATAAGATGTCTTCAAAATAATAGTCAAAATTTATACAAAGTCTTTTTTATAAAAAAAATTCTTTTCTTATATTCGAAGTTTTTTTTTTTTTTTTTACCTTTTTAATGTTATTGTATTTTCTGTGTTATCATATATTTTTTTCATAATCTTTATATTTTTTTTCTGTAACTTTATCCATTTTTTCTTCCATAATTTTATTTAACTATTTTTTATTTTCTTAAAATTATATATATATATATTTCATACATGTTTTTTTTTTAAATTAAACAATTACTTTGATTTTTATATTTAAAATCAGACCCAAGACATGTCTTTTTTTTTTTATATATATATTATAAACTGTTTTTTTATACTTTTTATCTTTCTCTTCCACTATTTTTCTTCTTTCTTTCACTTTCTTTTATATGTTACAAAGTGTTTTTTTTATATTTTTTATCTTTCTTTCTCATTATTCCTTTTTTTTTACTTGTTTCATCTCTAACAATTATAAAGTATTTTTTTTATAATTTTAAATTATTTAGTTCTACCTTTTGTCTTTTTATACGAATATATATATATATATATATATATTTTCTATTATTTCTCTCATAAATTAATCTCTTATCTTTTTATAAAATAGATTATTTAATAATTTTGAATAAATTTTTAACTATTTGTTTTAGAGTAAAAATTGAGACTTATATTTAAAGTACTCTTTATTTTTTCTTATTTCTTTCTATATAATAAATAAAATTTTTCTATATATTTCTCTTTTTGATTTTTCTATATATTTCTCTTTTGATTTTTCTACGTTGAACTGCATTAATGCAGTTGTTGCAGAAAGATTATTTATTTAATTACTAGTTTTTATTATTTGTAACTGTTTTTGTTATTATGGTATTTTTTTATATCATCGTTTTATGGTTTTGATATGTTTTAAAATTATTTTAATTACTTATTTATTTTTTCTCTATAATTTTTTTTCTTTCATGAATTTACTATTATCACATTATTCACTTAAGTGTTTTTAAATTTTTTATATATTTATTTTTTTCTTAATTATTATTTTTTTAAAACAACTGTGGTATAAAATGAAAAAAAAATCAAAAATAAATATCACAGTTAAGATTATTGAGAGTGTTGGGTGTTCTGAAAATTGGGGTTTTCAACACATACGCAACAGTGACGCTTCAGTTCATATTTGCTCATCCATTTCTGGTTGAAACACAGTTGAAGTGTTGCACAGCATGATAGGTGGAACCATGATGGCCGCGTATTTACGTGTTCCCATGCCCAGTTTCTCACAATCTCCCACAGCTACGAGAAGGAGATGCAGAAATCAGAGAACTCGTTGCACCGTTAACGCCGCCACTAACAGAGCCAAAATTCCAATGCCCCCTCTCAACCCTAAGGACCCATTTCTCTCCAAGCTCGCCTCCGTCGCCGCCTCTTCCCCGGAAACGCTCCTCAACCCTCCCCGGAACTCCGACACCCCTCCTTTTCTCGACATCTTCGATTCCCCCAAACTCATGGCTACTCCCGCTCAAGTAATTATATATTCATTCTCACTTTCTTTCACTTATGTGTCAATAATTGGTTTGGTTGGGTTTTCTGGTTACAAAATGTACTACTTAGTGCTTTTGCGATACAATTTTAAATTAGAATTTAGTGTCTCAGCTTCAGAGATTAGAATTAGTTAAACATGTTGTCAAAAATATTGGATGCTGTATTTTTTTTTTCTTTTTTTGGCTGAACGTTGTATAAGGTCTGTTCGGATAAACTTTTAGATAAATATGTATAATATGTGAAGAAAATACGAACGAAAATTGAAATAAATTTCAGCTTATGCATAAGCCAAAGAAGCTAATATTTGAATTGTTTCTATAAGTTAGTTTATGAATAACATAATACGCTTTTCAATTAGTTTATACATAGGATAATACTCTTTGCTTATCTGTTGGTGTAACTCGAACAATTGTGTGGTTGAACTAGGTTGAAAGGTCTGTTTCATACAATGAACATCGGCCCAGAAGGCCGCCGCCTGACCTGCCTTCGCTGCTTCTCAATGGTAGAATTATTTACATTGGCATGCCTGTAAGTGTTCAGTTTTGCATTGGTTTATGTGCTCGTGCATATGGTGCCAGTGGTGCTTGTTTTACTGTTGTAATTTGTACAACCTGATATGACTTTTTTCTGTGTTTCAGTTGGTGCCGGCTGTCACAGAGCTTGTTGTTGCGGAATTGATGTACTTGCAGTATATGGATCCTAAAGAGCCAATCTATATTTACATAAATTCCACTGGGACTACTCGAGATGATGGTGAAACGGTATTGACCTCTGCCTTGTTGTTTATATGAAATGTTTGATGTACCATGGACTATTTTTTGTTGTGTTTTTTATATCTGTAGTTTAGGATAATCTATAAAGCTGCCTGTCTGCCTTTATCCGTTTTTATCCTCATACGTTTTGAGTTCTTGCATTCAGGTAGGCATGGAGACAGAAGGATTTGCCATTTATGATGCAATGATGCAGTTAAAGAACGAGGTTTGTTTTTTTTTGTTTTTTATTTATTAAGAAAGGCATTTAAATGATTATCTACTGTTATGCCATGTTGAGTTCAGTTGGTGATGGTACTTGCTAATAATATGACAAGACAAGATTGTGGGTTGCCTTGGGTTTCTGGAAAACATGAATAACGATGTAATTATGGTGATTGTGAAATCATGGCATCAACTTTTGGGGTATTTTATAGATAATTTTTGCTGCTGGTAACATGGTGGCAATTCCTTCTATACCACAGTTTAGATTATATTGGCATGTGACGTGGAATTAATGTTTATGACTTAATCTGAGTAACTTCCTTCTAAGAATTATGCATTATTGTTCTTCCTTGCCGAGCTGTGTGTTTTTCTCTTCACTAATATTTTGAATATATTTATTGTCATGTATTTGGCTTTGGCATCCCGAGCAGATACACACAGTGGCTGTTGGAGCTGCTATAGGTCAAGCCTGTTTGCTACTTTCAGCAGGGACTCCGGGTAAACGTTTTATGATGCCACATGCTAAAGGTAAAGTTGGGATTTAACTTTGTAACTTTGTTCCTTTAATTCCTTACAGATGTAATAGTTTTCTATTGTTATCTGTTTTAGCTATGATTCAGCAGCCTCGTGTTCCATCCTCTGGGTTGATGCCTGCAAGTGATGTTCTTATTCGTGCAAAGGAGGTTAGCTTACATTGTTTTTTCTACATTGCAGTTTTCAACATTAGGAATCACAATAAAGCTTTGTTCCTCAAATAGTTATGGTTGTCTGGTAATCAGCTTGTACTACTGCCTAACTATTTTTCTTGTCAACAGAACACTTTATTCATGCTGAAGCTTTTATAGTACTTGCAATTAGAATTCAAGAGTCTCATATATATCCTTTTGACTTTCATATTTTAAATCTTGGTTGCAGATTTTCCCCAAAAAATTTTAGCAAATTTTCTTTCTAAACCTAGTTTCTATAGATGAGTTTTAGAGCGCCTTTCTAGTTTCAGATTAATACTTTCAAATTGTAAATGCAAACTCTTGATGGAATTCCTAGTCACATATTCGGCCATACCTTTTGGGAACAATTATACATTCTATGTAAATGTGAATCTGTACATCTTTTTTCCCATCCTTTGTATCTCTTTTTTTTTTTTTTATTTATTTATTTTAACCCTAAACAATGTCTAATTTTATATTTAAAATCTGTTTATTTACTATTCTTTTTCTTTTGCAGGTGATAATTAACAGAGACAATCTGGTTAAACTACTGGCCAAACACACGGGAAATGTGAGTATCATGCACATGTACTGGATGTCATACATATTCAGGAAAGATGAGGTTAAATCTTATATTTATGTTATTTGCATCTTTTCTGAATTACCAGTCAGAGGAAACAGTTGCTAAGGTGATGAGGAGGCCATTTTATATGGATGCAACAAAGGCTAAGGAATTTGGGGTCATTGACAGAGTAAGTGCTTGTATAGTGTAAACCGGTTGTCTTTTTCAGTCTATTCTCTTGAACATGCATTGCTGACCAAACCAATGCTGGAACACTGTTCCTAGGTTCTTTGGCGTGGCCAGGAAAAGATTATGGCAGATGTTGCTTCTCCAGAAGACTGGGACAAGGGGGCTGGTATTAAAGTTGTAGATGAATACTAGTTCCTCTTTTGTGGATACGTACTTCTCAATGTAAGTGAATCATATCTTCCTCACTGATTTTGTCATTGTAAAATGTCGAATATCTATTCAGTTTTTTCTGACAATGCTTCCTCAATTTTTGGGGTGGACCGGGATACAAATGGGCCTACTGCTTCAGTTTTGGCAGTGAGAACCAAGAATTTGATGTGTCCCTGGTAGAATCTCCTAAGTTACTCTGTAAGAATGCAGCATATGTGGTGTTAAGAAAAATAGAAAACTAGCTTTCAACAATTTAAGCTATAAGATGTAAATCCATATTAATTTGAACTAGTTCAGAACGTGTTGATTTTGCGTAAGTTTGTTTTTGAAGCAGTTTTATAAATTATGTTTGGCTATCTTTGTTTAGATTGTGCTGATAAAGTGAAAAAGAGGGACGGGAGAAAAAAATAAGTTGCCTTTGATTCAAATGGGAACTATGTACTTCGTAGCCTTCTTTGGAATCCTTCATCTATAAATGTGACACTAGCGAACAATGCGCCCATGATGTGATGTGATCAACTGTCTAAATTTTTTTCCTTGAACATCAAAGCTACAACTTGATATTCTTGTCTGCATGATAAATTTTTCTCTGATTTAGTTTGCTGTGGCATGTTAGTTTTATAAAAATATCAAGAGGAAAGTTTTACTCATTTTTGTGATCTGAAGTTTTATGACGATGCTGCCTTTCAGGTCACTAGTTTCAGTAGGATTTGTTTTCATTGTCTACGGGTCCAGAAATGTTCCACAGTTATTTATGAGCCGAGGTGCCCAGAAGGAAGAAAGTTGATGGACTAAGAATGTCAGGGAAAAAAACAACGAAAAAGAAAAAATGATGTTCATCCATGTGGTCATATACAATGTTTGGTTCTGATCATTAGTCAGTCATTGATTGCCACCCGAAGTTTACATAGGGACTGTGATTGACGTTTATCATTATACAATCAAATAGAGTACATGCAAATTTGTATACTTTTTGATCTATATCATTCAATCAAGATGAACTTGAAGAAGATAAATCTTTATAAATTACATACCCGCCCTTCATTCTATCATTCAGTTTGTTTCGTGACATTTCTTTACTTTGTTTGAAATCATTAATCTGATTAAAAAAATTATGACCATTTTGCGTGTTAAAAAGCTCATTTAAAATTATAGAATTTTAAGAATTAGATTTATTTGTAGTTCATTTGGCCTACAAATAGTTGTAATAACAATTCATTATTTATACCGTAATTAATGCACTCCAAACACATTCACCGTATTTTGCTGTTGGAGCTTTCAAAACATTTTTGGGTTAATGTTCTCAATCTGCCATGATGTTTACCAAAATTATTGACGGACAGCTTATTATCTCGAAATAAAACCCTAGATTGAAGAAGCTGGCTTCATGTGTCGAATTCTGTAAAGAAAATTTTAGCCAATATGCGACTAATGCAATGTGCTACTATTCCAGCTCCATTATTATTGAATTTGCCTCACATAGTAAGAGGTGCTTATTGAAATCGATTTATAACTAATATATAACCATGCAAATATACAATGATGCAACACTATCGACTAGAGACGAAAAGAATATGAGAACGTTACCTACTCTGCAACAATAGTAGCTCCTTCTTTAAAATCGCATTTTTTTGTGACTCCAATTACAATGAGTTATCCTTCAATCACATTCCGATTCACACTATACGTCACATTTTCTCTCACGGCATCATCATCCTTACCACCGTTACCGGTTTTTTGGAAGCGTAACGCTCCCTCATCTTCTTCCACTTCGAAAGCAACTCCCTCTGACTTGTTGTCTCTCTTGGGTTCCAAACATCAGTCCTCAGCTGTGAATCCCGTGGTAGCACGTGAGCTCAAATCATGCTTCAAATTCCTCGTTCCTTTCTCTCCAGTAGAGCATCCTCACCGGAAGTTGGCCCAGGGCCGGCCCAAATTCACCGGTCCAAGTCGGAAAGATCAGAACGAACTTATTTGGTTCCCGCCGGAGCCCGTTTTGGAGCTAGCTCGTCTCGCCTTCGATTCTGGCGGTGATCCCGACGCTATTCATCGCCTTCTCGACCCCACCATTATCCCGGTAAGTTTCTTTCACTTTTCTCTTCAGAAACCAATGCCTTCACTCTTATCTGAACTAGTGGTGTTGTGAATTGTAATATCATAGGTACCTGATTGTGAAGGATCAGAGGAAGAACGGTGTTCCCTCACCAGAACTCCCTACGGCAGACGCTTCATTTGTGAGGTTCGTGCAACAATAGATAGAAATAGCTCCACTGATAGACAGAATACTTAAGTTGCATTTCTCACTCAAATATTTCAGGAACTGAACCTATATCTGCAGTTTTTATTTGAACTCATTGTTGATCGAGGTCCTTCTGTTGGGTTGGATGTTACCTTGAACCGGTTTGATCTGTTCCATGGTCACCTTTTTCTAGCGGTAGACTCTGGAAGACTTGGTATCTTGTATGTTCAATTGTTAATAGTAGTGATTCTGATGCTTTTTTCTGTTTATGTCCACATCTGTCTTGTTTGTTTCTTGTTCCGAAGGGGGATTTGCTTCCCATGTTATATGTATTATGCAGATTATTCGTAATTCAATTTTTAAGAATTTTAATGTTTGTTGCGGTTAAGAATGCAACAATTTTACATTTGGCAGATTCCATGCAAAGGAATACCCAGCATATGATAAACAAGTGTTCCCGTACAACATGGGTTTTTGTCAGAGAGGTACATTCTATCATTCATCTGTAAATGTTATGTATGGTTCGACTTACTTTCTTCTCTGTTAATCTTTCCAGTTTGTTGCAGTTTTGTGTTTGGAAATACTGTACTATTGTATTGTCAATCTTGTGAGAGTTCTTCATAATTTTTTATTGGGTGGGAGAGGGTAAAGACATGAGATGAAGATATATCTATATATCTCTCTCTATAGGGGGATTCGCTTACTTTTGATCTTTTATCATTCATTTTTTTTTCTAATCCAATGATCTACCATTAGATTAAAAAAAAAAATAGTGAGAATTAGGAGTAAGTCTCGAACTCTTACTCATAGAGTAAGTAGATCCCTTCTCTCTCTTTCTATATATGTATATATCTTTGGTTGTCTTTTCTTTTGATACTCAACTATTAAAAAAATGTTTAATCTTTTCAATCCTTTATTCTTCTTTCAGGGTCCAATGTGACATACGATGATTCAATGAATCTGAGAAATATTCTCTGGCTGGCTCCAAAGCCTGGTGATTCCGACGAATCTTGGGTGGCACCGGGTATCTTTACTAAAATTATTACATCTGTTTAAAGTTTGAATGCTTTTTCATATGGCACATATTCTCAAGTTTCACACTACATTTTAATGATAAGTGTGTCAACCGGTAAGTCATCAACCTATCCAAAATAAAATTTGAATTGTTGTGATTTGGGAGCTAAATAAGAAGCCTCTAAGTGATACATCAGGTATATATGATCTTGAAGCATGGTGGTAAACAATGCTTTGAAATTGGTATGTTTTTATTTTGGCTTTTGAAAATTATTAGATGTAGTGGCACTTGATAATTTGGGATGGATATTTTCCTGTGTTAAATTCATCCTGTAGTTGGTTTATGTAGCCTAATTTTTAAGTGTAAAAAAGAAATTGGATTCTTTGTAGCATGTCTATTACGGTATTACCACATTGCATACATAGTCCTTGTGGTTACTTGCAGAGTCCTCTTAATTCTAACTGCATTGCACAAATGAGATTCAACTCCTTAACTTTTCCATCGATTACAGTTCTACCCAAATAAAACCCAAGTTTTTGGTATAGAACACATTAGAAATCAATTGTATCTGTCCATCTCTCAGACTCAAAGCTGTGCTTATTAGAAAATGTGTGCATTTACCTTTCAATTTCATGCACCTGTGATACATGACGGTAGCACTCTTCTCTGGAAATGATCTGTCACAGTTGTCAATGTATTATATGTAGCAAAACCATTGTGCTGATTTCTTGCAAAATATGTGGAGCCAGTGTCATACTTCTTTTTTGGATTTGTGGAAAGACTATTTGGAAGAGCTCTGGATATTTGATGATGGACATGCTCTGTATTCATTTCTGCAGTAGTTTTATATCTAGTTAACTTTTCCCTTTTGTATGTGTCATTCACAAATGGTTTTAAATTCAAACAATCACTTTCTTTCTATTCTTTTCCTTTTCGTTCTTGTCTGTGTCCTCCATACTTCACTTGAAGGTGAATGTGTACACTTGTGCATAATTTGGATGTTTTAACATGTCTCTACTGTTTTCGTGCATTACATTAACATTGATATCATAGAGATCTTATGTCCTACCTTTCTAAAACATCTGTTCACTGATTTTTATCTCTGTATATGTTTGTTTGAATTCAAACTGGATGCTGAGCGACTGTCAGACCTTCAATAACTAGTCTATATAGTAGGTGAAATAAGCTGGGGAACAGGAGGTGAGGCTGTAATTCTCAAGAGATGAGCTGTATGAGAAAAAGGAGGGAAACTAGATTGCGGCATCTTGGAGGTCGAAATTTTAATTGGGATTGGAAGAGCCTGGATCCTTTCTGTAACCTCTTCCTATTCTTAGTGTTGCACCACATTTGGGCAAGATCTGGATTAGTGTTCATTTATAGTTAATAATACATTTTCTGCACTCATTTCGATCCATTTTTACCAGTGATAAACTTTTGTAAGTTTTGATAATTAATCAATGGCTTAACAATATCAATTCCACAGGTGTTCTTGTGGTGCTGGATGCTCGTCCAGATGGAATCATATACAGAGATCTAATACCTGATTATGTAAATTTTGCGAGGACTATATATGAAGGTTCGAGTTTCTATTTTTATTTTTTCTACACTGCTGTTTTGTGAATCCTGAAACTTGACATTTTTCGCTTGAAATTTTCTTCAGCAAGGTTGACTTTTTTGTTTGTTCTTTCACCTCCCCTGTAGATGATCTTGGGCATGTAGCTGTCGATGTGAACTACTTGAATGTTGGGTCTGAAACCCAAAATTATCAAATATTCATATGCTGATGTTGTGATCGAGATAGATAACCATGACGTACTCCCACTTCTCAACGACACACCAGCTTATATTAATGAAAAGATTGCCGAAGCTTAAACTAATAATGTATGGCAATTTCATTTGCAGTGAAGATTGCATAGCATATTTCTTCCAAAATGATAAGTCACCTGATAGCTATGTCAGATAATGTATATGCTCGTGTAAATTTTATGGGCTTACTAATAATTTTAATCAATTCTATGCCATTATAATACAAATTCCCTAAAAATGACTGGTGGTACGGACGTTGACGTGAGCTCTTGCAAAAATTAAAATTAAAATTAATTTGTACATAAATTAATTTGAAAAATAAATATTTTTTATTTTATGTATAAGAAATTTATTTTATAAAAGTCTTTCTATATTAGAAATGTGTATGGAGAAATTTATCCAAATATATTAATTTAAGATAAACTAAGGACCATATGACGATAATAAATTATGGAGTGAAAAGAATATAAATTATGGAATGAAAAGAAAGAATATTTGTACTTCAAAATAACAAGAAGTCTTCAAACCAAGACAAGGCTGAGGATTAAGAAATTCTCTTGATTTTTTTTTTTAATTTAACCAAACCCAAAATTAGTACAGGCCCGAAACGAAGATTCTATCTATATCTGCCAAATATAGTACTATAAGAGATTCTTGTAGGAACGTGCTGTGTTGAATCTTAAGAGGAATAACATGCCAGAAATATCTCCTGGGAGGGTCTCTTCCAAATGGGAAAGTTAGATGTGCCATGTAGTAGGAGTGGGTCATCCTATGCAACCGATTACCAAATTAATCAATAAATATAAATAAGAACTTAATTAATTAATTAATTACTACAAAGTTTGCTTCTATTCGGAAAACAAACAAGAGAGGCTGGCGTATATAGAGGGGTAAATAAATTGGGATCTTTTAATTATTATGGATGAGTTCAATTTTTATAAATATTAATATGAAAATTTAATCTTTTATTTATTTTATGACAATATTTATAACAATTTGAAAATATATAAAATTTGTTTGAATGTATATTTTAAAGATTTTTTTAAAATAATTTTATTTTATGAGCTCCTAAACCCATTACGATCCCTAATTTAACAATAACCGGTGTTAAAAATTCCATCCCACGTTTTATCGTTCGACACTAGCTTTTGTTACCTGCGCGCCCTATAAATCGGAAACTCATTTCTTCTCTCCTCTTTCTTTCCCGTTTTGTTTATCAATGCCTCTTCTCGATCGTAGTGATGTTTGGAAGAGCAAGGCGCGATCCCTGCAGTTGCAGCTCAGGGATCGTTTCCGAGTCGCTGTCGACCGCCATTGGCGCCGCCGCCACCACCACACCTTCATTTCCGCCGCCGACGGCTACTTCTCCTCCACTATTCAACGTTGGCTTACAAGATTTCGTGATTTCCGGAAAGAATCATTGCCTTCTTCCACCTCTTTCTATCGCAAACGAGGTGCCTGATTAATTAACGCTTCCATAATTAATTCTCTATATTTTCTTGAATATTGTGATGTAATTCAAATTGTACATACGATAGGCGCTATTTGCTAGGTTTTTCACTCGATTTTTTTGCCTGTATGTTTACAGTGACTAGGGATTTCAGTTCTGAAGAAGATTCAACTCTTGTTCGTATGATGCAAGCAGTTGCGGTTCCTGTTATTGGAAATGTTTGCCATGTGTTTATGAACGGATTAAACCGTGTGCAGGTATGATATGCCGCGTCTCTATCTTGTTTGGTTTATTATATCTGTATTGTGATGTATGATGTGACTTGGTTTATGTGTGGAAGAATAGGTGTATGGTTTAGAAAAATTGCACTCCGCGTTGCTGGATAGACCTCAGGGTAAACCTCTTCTTACGGTACGTGCTCTTCCAAGTTGTGGAACAGGAATGTTTGTGTGTATTTTATTATTTGACGATGGTTTGATTTTGCCTTTTCGTTTGCAGGTCAGCAATCATGTTGCTTCCATGGATGATCCGCTTGTCATTGCTTCTCTGCTTCCTCCTAGTGTTCTTTTGGATGCTAGGAATCTTAGATGGACGCTTTGTGCAACTGATAGGTGTTTTAAAAACCCCGTTACTTCTGCATTCTTTCGATCTGTCAAAGTCTTGCCAGTTTCTCGGGGTGATGGGATTTATCAGGAGGTATGGATCCAACAGACAGTAGCTAAGAGCCTTTTACAATGTTTGTAATATTGGTCATGATTCTAATGAACTTTTGTCATCCAATTTGAGGCTTTTGAGTCTATGATAATAGCTAAACTTGGTGAATTTTTTTGGTGAAGATCTCACTGTTATTTGTTATTAACTTTTATTACTCTGCTATGACTTGATTGAAAGGTTCAGTTTATCTTCATGTTCTGTTCTGTTAAGTTCTTCACGTACTTCCTTTTCTAGGGCTCCTGGTTTTTTGTCGAGTTATCAATTGAGTATCTCTGACCCTATCTTTTTATATTTATCTTTTCTTATCCTTCATTTGTCTCTTGCTTGCCCCCTTGCCTCTCTGAACTGAAACATCTCTAGTTAGGGATGATTGTAATTTCATCTACTTCCTCCTCTGTAGGGAATGGACCTAGCCCTTTCAAAATTGAACCATGGTGGTTGGGTCCACATATTCCCAGAAGGTAGCCGCTCCCGTGATGGTGGAAAAACCATGAGCTCTTCCAAGAGAGGTGTTGGGAGGTAATAATCTTCCATTATTCTCTGATTGTCTAGAGAATATTATAATTTTAATTATTAATTAAAGAAATAGTTTGTTCTCAAGAAAATGTTGAAGATTTTCCATTGTTAACTTCAGAATGGCAAGATTACAATTTTTGTTCCTTAGTTTTGACCTGATGGTTAGTTTTTTCCTTAAACTTTCAAATTAGTCAATTGATGGATAGGAATTATTTTCCTCCCCCGTCCCCCCAATATCATCCTTCTTTTGAATCAAATTAAAATTCAGATGATCGAATTTCTGAATTTTCACAAAATTTATTTGACCATATATTCAAATAGAAGTGAGGAACATAACTCCTGTTACTAATTAGGCAGATAAGTTCTGAACATGAAGTTGTTTACTTTTATCATTACGTGCCAAAAATTATTGTTATTTGCTCAAATGACATTTAGACTCAATGAATTTGAATGGGAACTAAAATTTATTGAACTCGTCATATTCCAAATTTTAGTTCTGGAATTGATAAGGAAATGTGAAGTTTATTAATTTTCTCTTTTAAAAATTCAGTGATGTTTTTCACACTTATGATTTATTTATTTTATTTACACAAGCATGATCTCTTAAACTTTGTATTGATTGATATCATTCATATACAATATGATCTTTAAAGTTATGGTCATATGATTTTATACCATATATATATATAGCTGGCTTCAATGAATGTTTAGTCAAGGTTCGATGTAAGTGTGCTGTAGCCATAATGTGAATGTAATTCACCACCAATGTTAATTTTTTGTTGTTGTACATAATAATTGAAGAATTATTAATTTCTAAAATATCTTCGTATGTTACATTTGGGACCTATGTTTAGCATTATTTCTTTTACTTTTAGTAACCTTGTTGATGTGTATGGGGTCAATGTATTTTCATCTAGCAAAATTTTATTTCTCAGTATTTCTACAATTTTTGTATTTTATTAGTGTAAAACATGTTTCTTGCTTTAAACTTTCCCCGTCAGGTTTGTCCTGGATGGAGATAGCATGCCCCTTGTTGTCCCATTTGTACATACAGGGATGCAAGAGATTATGCCTATAGGTGCTAACTTTCCCAGAATCGGCAAGATGGTAAGCATTCTTGATTCGTTTCTTAAAATATTTTATCATCATATATGGGTTTTTTTTTCATTGCTGCATGGAGTTTGACTGCTGCACTGGTTGCCCCTTAACTTTGGATTTGTTTCTCATGCCCTCGGATGAAGATGTTCAATTACAGAATCTGGAATCAGCATTGCCTGGCTTATATTTTTATTGATGGGATTAATTTTAATTGATTTTATTTTTCAGTTTGAATTTCATACTCTGATCAGTATGACATGCTTGAATTTTCTAGGTTACAGTGCTCATAGGTGATCCAATCAATTTTGACGATATACGTGAACTTGACATGGAGAAAGGCTTGGATGTGCCAAGAAGACGATTATATGATGCAGTAGCCTCAAGAATTGGTGATCGGTTGCATGAACTGAAGGCCCAGGTTGACAGTATAGCAATTGAACAAGAAATGCAACTACAAGATCACTCCTCACACAACACTGAACGAACATCTGAAATATTTCAGCAGGTTGATTGGGAATTATTTGGAATGGATAACTTCATTTCTGTAGAAGATGATTCCGAACAGAGACAAGAAACAGTTCCCCTCCCAAATGTCAGTATTTCGCGGCATCAGCAAACTCATGGTGATCAGGGTTGGAGAGCTGGATTCTCATACAGAATGCGTGGTTATATTGATCAGATGGAGCTTGTGTCATTTGCTGCCAGAGGCATATTTATGAATTATGAAACGAAGAACTCCGCTGGCAGTAGTAGAGGGATAGGCCCCTTAAAGGCATGGAAGCAGTTTTTGGAAGCAAATCTATTACGGCAGTGGAATTACGTCCATCACTGAAAATATAGTTCTAGAGTGTGTAAATTCAAATCTTCCGTTTTCGATTAAAATAATTGAGCTTTTTTTAGACCAGCAGTTAAAAGTAGTAATATTGCTGAGAATTTGTAAAACTCTAATAGCTAATTTGTTCGTTTAGTTTCTTAAGTTTCAGGGTGAATTACATTGTAGCCGTCCTGAAGACAGAACTGTAAAAGCCCTTTCATATAAATTTTTTTTTTTTGAGAAACCATAGAAAGCACCGGGGAGGACAGAAATAAAATTCATGTAATATATACATGGTTATTTACTAATGTATACTATTACCCCTTTTATAAAATATATTTTAGTAAGCAGTAATTTTGATTTTCTTAAAATATATTCCCAGTTTTTTAAAAGAAGGGAGTATACAAATATCTAACGAGTATATGTATCATCACACTTTCATTAAATATGTTCATACATAAATATGTTCATAAATGTTCTTAAAATATATGATGCTTTTACTTCTCATCTTAACATGGAAATAAATTATCTAACTCTAATTTTTCTCAGATAGCTCAGCTTTATGGAAGAAAATTTAAACAAAATTGTTATATATGCAACTTAATATTGATATTTATATTTCCTAGTTTTATGATAAATTTACCAAATTTATGCATAAAATAACGAATGCTTTAAAAAAAATTACCATTACCGACATTATTTAGAAAATGTTCTCTCATGACTTGTTTATCTACTAGCTAATGGTAGTACTTTCTTTGATGAGGTATTTTAACAATTTATTGAAGTGATAATGTTGAGAGAGCGTGATTGAGGTGCAAGAAGCCGGAGGTATGGCCAATACTATATAAACTTTACAGATCACTCACTAACTCCACACACTACACAACGATGTATTAAGTATGATGATTAGACGAGGTTGGGCCCATTATGTTTTCCATTATGGAGCCCACGGGCCTGATTGTCGAAGAAGCATTCTCTTCTCTTCTCTATCATTCAGAAAAGACGGGACTGACGACGAGACTGAGTGAGATCTTCATTTCATTTCGCATTTTATTTTAAATAAAATCGTGTCTTCTTCTCTAAACCGAGACATGGCCGAAGAAGAAGAAGAGTCAGAGCTCAGCGATAAGCACAAAGTGGAAATCGCCAAATGGTTCCTCCTCAACTCCCCTCCTGGGGAAATCCAATACGTTGCCAAAGGTTCTTCTTCATCCTTTTCCCTATCTATCTATTCTTCAACAATTCGATCATTTCCCGAATCTTTTCTGCAGATGTGAAGTCCATTCTCAACAGCGACGATTTGTACAATGAGGCCGCTTCCGAGGCTTTTCCCTTTTATAACAAATCCCACTTGATCTCCCTTCAAATGCCCAATCGAAGCGGAGACGTAACTCTCTCTCTCACTCACTCACTCAATAACTTATTTTCCTAGGGTTTCTTCCTCAAATTTCATTTATTTTTTAGTTCATGGGATTTTTATTTTCCTATTTCTTCTTGGACTTCACACATACTTGCAGATACTGGTTACCTCGTTTGGTGAGCTTGAGGGTAATGCATTTCTTGAACCTAGGACTGCCCAAGTAGCAATTGTTGACCATGTTAAACAAGTAAGTACCAAATACCATCTTAATTTCTTATATACTGTTTCAGAAGCTACTTTTGAGTTTTAATATCTGTTCTTCACTTAACTTTTCTATTCTTTTTTAAAGAAGAGAATAAGCAAACTAGACATTTTTTTATGCTCACTAGTTTTGATTTCTTTAATTCTGCTTTAGTAGTTATGCAAAATCTGGATCTTAATGCATTGATCTCAACTTTGGTATAATGATGTATACTGCGAAGCGTTATAAGGTTTAACTCTCTGCCTTTTAAACTTGCCTGCTCGAACATGCATGTTAGCTTAATACATCAAAATTGCAAGAAAACATAGTTGAAAATGGGGATTAAGCAAATCATGAAAACTTTGTTATTTTAACCAACTATGACTTTCGTAATGAATAGGTTAAAGTGCAGTTCCAACTTGTATGTTTGTTGTCTTATGAAAGTATGTTCAATGTCACAGGTTTGTACAGAGGTGAGACCTGCCACCGACGAAGAACTTTCAACTCCATATATTGAAGAATTTCGGTAATTCTCTGATTTTTTCTTTGGGGGTTGAATTATTTTATGTTTGATGTTCCTTTACCGAAGCGAGCTTCACAATCTATTCAGGGGCATTTATTCTCTTTTCAAATAAATTTATCTGTTGCTGGATCTTTACCTGTCTTAACTCGTTTACAGTAATCGACTCTGGAAATATCTTCTTCAATGCTAATTCATAATCCACAATCCACTTAGATTTGCGATTTGCGGTTTCCATGGAGCTGTTTTATTGATAATATGTGCTGTATTTTAGTTAGCATGTAGACTCAATACTGATTTTAGTTAATATCTGATTATTTTTTCTCCTTTTAAATAAAAAAAAAATATGTTGTTGATGTTTAAAGACATGAAATAGAGATTCACCCCTTAAATAAAGTAACCTGAATACCACACTTCTCTATCTTTATTTTGTACATAGTTTACAAAACACAATTTTTGTTACTGCAGAGGCAATCTGGATGCTGAGTTACTTAAATATGTTGAAGAAGCTTATCCAAAAGGTTTCTGCTCTGTTTACTGCATAAACGGGAAGGATGTAGAGGGCCCAGGTTCTAATTTTCAGCTTGCTGTGGTGATTTCTGCTGCTAGGCATAGCCCACAGAATTTCTGGTTTGTGAAATTAGTTGACTGAAATTCCAACTATTCTTTTTTATTGATACTTTCTGCTATACTAGTTACAAAATAAGGACATTGATGCATTAATAATGTCAATATATTTTAATTTTTCTTTGGCTTTTGTTTATAGCAACGGGAGTTGGTGTTCAATATGGAATCTTGAGTTCAAAGATGATCAACAAGCAGTGGAAGTAAAGGGAAAAATGCAGGTAATAATATTATATAGATATTTATGCATTAATTTGAATGATATGGTGCAAGGCTTTTAAAACATGATTTTTTTTAACGCATTTTCAGGTGGGTGCCCATTATTTTGAGGAAGGAAATGTGCAATTAGATGCTAAACACGAATGCAAAGATACAATCCTTTTTCAGGTTACCAAAAATCAGCATTAGACATTTTATTTTTATTAGGTGTGATTTTTTCCATAATTATTTTCCATTAAATGTACTTGTATCCCACAAGCCAGAGAATATTGTAGTTACTGTCTGTTATAAAATGATAAGGTTGAGGTAGAAATGGATCGTTTATAGAAAGATAACATTTATTTGATTATGCTTCTGTTAAAACTTGCCTATTAATTTAGGGCCCCGATGAATGTGCACTTGCCATAACAAGCATTATTCGTCATCATGAAACGGAGTACCTTGCTTCTCTTGAGGTTCTGAATTTGTTTCTTGCAGCTACGGTCTTTCATTCTTTCTATTTTAATAATGTGCACATGGTTTACTGATATGGCCATAACTTGACAGGCATCATATCTAAAGCTTTCTGATTCGACTTTCAAGGTACCCCCGGTTATATCATCTGCAATTTTTTAATCTAAGCTTCATATGTGGCATTTCTGTGAAGTGTGGTTATTGTTGATTCCCATTAAAGCAATGCCCATGTACCTAACGTTCTTGTCATGACTTAGACCGAACACGCTTTTCTTTTTATCCTTCTACTGACTGGATTAATTATTTTTATATTATTGTGGTTATATTTAATTTATATGATTAATCTGAATTTACCGGGGTGGATGAGTAAAAGAGGTAATAGAAAGAGCAAGCTATATCTGATACTTTTCTAGGTATATCTATAGCATTATCTGTTGAATTTGAAGACTATCATTACAAATATCTGCAGGATCTTCGGAGAAAGCTTCCTGTGACCCGCACCTTATTTCCATGGCATAATACTATGCAATTTAGCTTGACAAGAGACATATCAAAAGAGCTTGGCATTGGAAAGTAAATACACGCATTCACACAGAACAATAAAAGTTTGTGTTTTTACTTGAACT
Organism: Macrotyloma uniflorum; assembly: GCA_016859785.1. Taxonomy (NCBI): domain Eukaryota; kingdom Viridiplantae; phylum Streptophyta; class Magnoliopsida; order Fabales; family Fabaceae; genus Macrotyloma; species Macrotyloma uniflorum. The sequence continues at coordinate 2,668,171 of BDMB01000024.1, forward strand.
CGGTGGCGACAAGTTGTTCGCATATTCACTACGTGTCATATGATCAAGTCGATCATTCTTAAGGTTGACGTTCTTCTTATATTCACTCATTTGCTCCATGAAGCTTCCTTCTTTGTCTGAGTGAGTAGTATCTTCCGATGATGTACTCTGTAATTCTTTTTTGACATTATTTGTATAGCAGAAGAGTTCCTGTTGTTTCTAGTCATTATTATAAGAAGATTCAAGAAGCTGAATTATGATTATGATTGTGCCTACATTTAGAACGGGCAAAAAGGCCTGGTCAGGTAGCGCGTAAAATGGCTGGATCAGGGGGGTTATTGAAGTGGATGAATTTTATTATCGATGAATTTTTTAATGGCAATTTATTTTTAGATATAATAATTATAATTTTAAAAAATGAAAATTATTTTATGAAAAAATTATATATACTAAAATTAATTTTATTTATGTTATTTTTTAAAAAATAAGTAGTTTATTTAATTTTCTTAAATTTAAAATTAATTTATTTATGTTACTTAAATTTTATTTGTTAATATTATTTTAAAATTAATTAATTTTCTTAAATTTAAAATTTTCTCAAATAACTTAGAAAATAATTTCATGTTCAGTTAGAAATATGTATTCAATTTTCTTTTGGTTTCTTAAGTTTCAAGAAATTTTTTCTTCGAACATTTTTCAATTTATTTTACTTCAGAAAAGAGTTTGTGCATTTATTTCTATAGTTTTGATTGACAATGAGAATATTGTGATTTTTTTTAAGTATTTATTTTATTATTGATGCGTAATATTTCAAGTGGTGTATAAATTTACTTGAAGAATTTTTATCTTGAGTATCTAAAATGGCGATCTTGTCAAAATTATTTTCTTAGAAAATCTTTATTTAGATTGTATAATATCTCAAGTTATGATAATTTTTATTTATTTTGAATACGTAATATCCCAAATAACATAAAAATATGAAAAAAAGTGTTTTTTTTTTCTTAATTTAAGATTAGGAACTCTCACTGATTAACAATATTTTAAAAATTAGATGAAAAAGTTGATACTATAGTATATGAAGTAAGTAGTATCAGTTTTGATTGAAAAGTAATTATAACTTGCTAGATAGACTATTTTAAATAAGTTTTTCTCCTCTTAACTATTGGATTTAAAGTCCACTTAATAACCTATTTTACACCCACTCCATTACATATTTGGCGAAAAAAAGTGATGTCTTGTCTTGTATATAAAATACACACACTGGGAAAGATGTATGCATTTTTGGAAAGAATATGCAGGTGAAGATTTAATTTGATTGGAGAAAAAGCATAGATGATTGAGGGTGTTGCCTTGGTTCACAACTTTGATAATTAGTGATGTTGGCAGCAGCATTGCATAAATTTATTGATAAAAAGAAGCCAAATGTGAAATCCACTTCCCACTGTTTCTTTGAAAATAACCAAGTGAGTCCATTAGTTTTGGGTGGGAGAATCCAGAACCATATTCAATAATATTCCAATTAGGTTAATGCTCTTTAACGAAGTTTAAGATTTTAAACTGTTCTAGATGTTTTATTTTTTTAATTCGGGTTAGCAATTAGTTTTATCTCTATAATTGTAATAGATTCTTTTATCTATATGATTGGTGTTAACCGTTAATTTCTCTAAAGTATTTTTTTTTATATATATATATAAGTAGCATATTAAAAATCTTATTTTGGTTATTATACATATAGTAATAGAGAGAGAGAGAGAAATTTCATAAAAATTACAGTAATTTAATTTCTCTCTCCATAGTACCCACTCTCTCTCTCTCTGACGGACTCTTTCTTGCTGGCTCATATCGCATACGCTCTCTCAGTCCCTCAAAGCTTCATTCGCTCCATCACTCGAAGCTTTAGAAGCTTTCTCTATAGGATCAGAAGCATTTTCTCGCTTGTTGGTTAGATTCTGGTTTGTCTCCTTCGCTTTCTCATCTCTATAACCTAGAGTTTGTTAACTTAATTTGTAATATACGATTTGTTGATTCAATTTTGTTTGCTTGATTTGCGTTTTATTTTATTTTATTTCATTGATTTGCATTTCATCTCTATAATCTAGAGTTTGTTTGATGGATTTTCACCAAGTCTATTTTTGAATTTGCATTTATTTTTGTTTGATTTCAACATTATGTCAAAAAATTTAAAATTTCTGCAGTAAAGGCCTTCAAATAAAACTGTCAAATTTTGAAATATAAATGTGACAGTGTTGCACTTTCAAAAATATTTTATTCGTTTTGTCAAAATCGTGCATCTTGGTATCTCACTTAAGTGACGTTTTAGATTTTGCTTCAGATGAAGTTGGAATCTTTTCTGACGAAGTAGCAGGTATCTTACATTAATACTTGAAACAAGGTTAGTTGTATTTTGAAAATCCAGAGTTTTTTTATTATTTGTTCTCTTTTCTTTTTCTTTTTTTTTTTTTTCTGTTCATCCAGTTTTCAAACCATAGACGCAGTTGCTTTTTTGGCGAAGTTTGAAAATCAATATGGATGGTGAATGACGATTTATTTCATATCTTGAACCATATGTCATCAGTTAGTACTTAGTAATTAAATCTATGGGTTCCGAACCACAACAATCTAGTTTCTCCATAGTAGGAAAGGCAGCGACCAATTTGAATTCCTAGATAAGTTTTAGTCTTGTGTCGTTGTTTTTTGTTGAGTAGCATCTTTGTTCCCCATGATTCAACCAATGGAGAAAAAGTAAACCAAGTGCATAGGCTTGTGACTACTTTGATCCTGTATGTTAATTAGAGTAGATCTAAACATGCAAGTCATTTGGTGACGCTTTTGAAAAAGGAGTTAGAGTTAGAGGTGAAGAAGAGGAATGAGAGGGAAATAAAAGTGGAAAAAATGGCATCATCGCTGAATATTACCTCTAGTGATGGCACACGGTGCCAATGAAGAAAGAGGATATTTTTAGGGAGGTACTGTGCACCTTGTATGAATCTAGGGGCTCTTAATTTATGGAGTATGGTCCACCTTAGAGTCGGTCTACAAATAAATGCGGTAGGATGACAAACTGAAATTTTTATGTTGTATGACTTTCTCCCATAGATTTTTCTTTCAAGTCAGTTTCAATTATATGTTCTTTTATCCTGTGAAATGCCCCTCTTTATCTGATGATACGTGGTGCACTACCCAATTTGAAAGGGTTCAATGTGTACTAAAATACTAATCTTCTACAGGTTTGAGTTGAAGATCTAGGTGGTTTCATTATCAATCCATTGCATTTGCATGTGCAATATGCTTAGTCTTCTCTGCATTCTGCTTATCATTGTGAATGGCCCAACTCTCTGCTTTGGGAATAAGTGAGTGTATAAAAATCCTCAATTATATATACATTCATGTTAATTTGGACTCCCCAAATCAGAAGTCTCCTTGTTATTAACTTAGTTATAGTGCTCAACTTCTTGCTGTGGTAGGATTGAGGACAAAATTTTGAAAGTTGGAGAAGAGTTGTGGAGAGAAACTATGCCATTACAAGGTGGCTCTTGCTTTTATCAATTACAGGGTCTGAAACCCCACACGTGGTATGAAGTGAAGATATCATATCCAGCTTCTGTATGTATATTGTGTCTTCCTTCAGTTCTTTGCATCGTTCCTCTGGAAACTGACATACACTAAAAAAATACCAGATACCTGCTAGCTTTTCCATACAACTGAAGAGAAACAAGTCGGATGTAGTGCTAAACAATAACAGGAGATTGCTCAACACTGAAAAGCTAATTTTTAAGACCAACAACAATCAGGTCCAATAGTAGTATGAAGCCTTGTACTCCAAAGTTTTTGAGAAGTTTATATGTGCTCTTGTTATATGTGCTTACATCATTGACTTAACTCAGGAAGAATTCCAGCTAGTATTAGTAACTGTTGAGCCAGAAGGGTTTCCTGCAAAACAACATGTACCGGAAAGGCAATTTATTATCTTCAATATAGGTAACTTGTAAGCGTAATATATCAATAATTGACGTGATTGTGACGTCCTATGCTTCATTACAATTTTTACCTTAAGTTCTCATCTGATATTTTTTTAGATTATTGGAACAGGCTCCGCTACAGTATTACGATAATTTCCTTTTTTTGCTAATATCCTAGATTCTCTTTTGTTGATATGACAGTATGTGATGAACTATTGTTTGGCATACCCCACGAAGCTTGGTGGGTGGTGGCACTGGCTGTACTTGGTCTTGGAATTGCATTCATCGTGCCTTATTTTCTTCCATTTTATTTGCTACCGAAGAACCAAGTGTCAAGGACAGATGATCATGTCTCAAAAACTTCTTGATAAGCCTTCAAGCCAGATAAAGTGATTGTAGAATTGTTTGTCTCAAATGCTGTAAGGCACGCCTGCATATGGTATTGTTTGCTTTGACAATAGAATTTTGAAAGCCACCTTTAGCTGCAAATTTTCCATGTTTTCTAAATCATGATCCTTCAGCAATCACTTTTTGTATCTAAATGCAAGAAAACTTCACAATTTATTATTGATGAATGAGTGATCTATTTTGTATCACATAATAAAATTAAGGGAAAATGTAGTAATTAGGGAAGGACATTAGGTATTTCAAATGAAATTTAAATCTGTATTAAGTTAATCTTCAAATTTTAATTAAATAAATACCATGCGTAGAGCTAAGAGAAAATATTAGATCATGAAATTGGGTGAAGATAAAGATTTTGAATCCATTATTAGATCATCAAAACAATGAATGAACTTGAAGTTTATACAAACAATGAATCAACTTGAAGTTTATATAATTAACCCCTAAAGGTATTATACCAAGCAAGAAGAAAACAAAAATTGAGTTAGTTAAGGGATTGGATTATTAACTAATAATTAATTATGATACAATTTTAATTAATTATTTTTAAAAGAACCAATATTTTAATTTTAACACTCGTATAAATATCTCAATAATAAATATCAAGCCAATCACCAATAAGCTAAAAACTTCTTCATTTATAATATTTTGTTTCTATATCAGGAAGAATTTGAGAACATATTATATATTTTTAATTTTATAATACATGATGTGAAACTTAATTATTAAATTATATAATAATAATTTAATAATAATAATTTAATTCCCAAAATTTAATATTATACTATAAAAAACTTTTTTTTTAAAATTGATATATATAAGTAAATTTAAAAAAATAATTAATTAGTATTAAATTTCTTTATATCTTGACTGAATGTTTTCAATCTTTTTTTATCTCATGTAATTTGTTAAGAAAATTCTAAATTAGTTATCTATGCAATTATTAAATGAACATACGACTAGAAAAATCTTCATTGAAGTGTAATATTCTTAAAACTCTAAATAGAATTAATTTTAATAAATGTAAAAAAGTCTATTATTTTTCCTACATGTTGGTAGAAAATACAAAGTTATAATCATTGATGTGTCTGATTTAGCGAAATATGTGACACCTGAATTAACCTCTTTGAATAACTTTCACAACTTAAAACAACGTTATTATTGGTAAGCATGTGCGGATAAGATTCTCGTGGCGCATGTTACCATCTCAGACATTCGGACAAATTCTGAGTTGCCAAACGCAGCGCAGGGAGGAACGGGACCCGTGCGAATAAAATTAAAGTTTGGCCATGAAGTCATAGACAGGTACCCATAATCCAAATATAATAATAATAATAACAATAATAATATTATGATTCAATCTATTTGTCTTTTGGTGAAACGATATGATTCATATTTCGTGTGTTAATTAATAATAATAATTTGAAAATCATGAAGATACGCACAAACTGGCTTGGTTGTTTACGTAAACAACCATATTAATTAAGATTATTATAGTAATTATTCTGCTCAAGAATCACTACTTAGCAGAGAGTGAAGAGACTTGAAAGTAGCATAATCCAATTAAAGTTGGAGTTTGAGTAAAGCAATTCACGAACAGGTATGGCAGAAATCAAAGGCGAACACAGTCTCAATGTTTCCGAAGCGCTTCCTGTTTCAGACAAAAATTTGCCTAAAGCAAAGCGTGTTGCGTCGCTTGACATCTTTCGCGGTCTCACTGTTGCGGTACTTCTCTCTTCTTCAGTTGCTTTTTTAGTACTATCATACCATCATAAATGAGCTCAAACCAAGATTGCTATAAAGATCAAAATAATATGAATACCGTTTATTATGTTATAACGAGAAATTTATGGACTAAGTTTTCGTGTACTTGTTTTTTTTTACCTAAATTTTTCTTATCAAAATATTTAGTAGGATTTTAAAGCATATTAGGAAAAACAAGTCTCACATATCGTGCCAAGTAATGTATATAAATAGGTGTTATACTTTATCTGCATGTTTAATGAGATTGAATTAGATTCTAACTCTAATATAGAGAACTGTTACTGGTCACTTGTTATATTCTCTATGCATTAAGTTCAGTGTTGATGTGAGACTGTAACATTGAATAGAGAATAGAAATAATGTCGAGATAACATATATATAAGTGAAATCCTACAAACTAGCTTTTAGGTTGAGCTGTTAAATTTTGAATCATTCAGTTTCTTACTTGTTACTATTTATTGTGTGTTTCCATTCACGTTGTTAGATAAACACAGGTAGATTATATAGTTTAGGTTGAGTGTGGTATGAAGTTCATTTATGTGGTTTGTTGGTATTCCATTGAGAATATCTACTCTGTGTTTTATTTATTCCCATCATAATCAATAATAGACAATACGTTACAAAAAGAGTACGTTATTTAACGCTTCTTTCTAGTTAATATCAGCACGTCCTCGTATCTGATTAGGTGTGTAGATCGGTGTTTTTCCTTAGTTGATTGTTATCAAGTCTCACTTTGAAACCAACCAAAAGAATATCATTTTGCTTCTTTTTTAGACTTGTATATCGTTATGATTTCGCTTTAACATGTTTTGATGTTTACTGATGTAGTTAATGATCTTGGTTGATGATGCCGGAGGGCAATGGCCAATGATTGGCCATGCACCATGGAATGGCTGCAACCTAGCTGATTTTGTCATGCCTTTTTTTTTATTCATTGTGGGGATGGCCATTCCACTTGTTCTCAAGGTTAGCTGCGAATGAGAAAATAAGTGGCTAAGAATGCTTCAAGTGTTAGTTTCTATGTTCCTTTTATTTCTTTTATTTGGTTCAAACCAACCCTTTGTTTCTTGATGCTTCTATTTGATGTCCAGAGAATACCGAATAGACTTCTAGCCGTAAAAAAAGTTCTAGTTAGAACACTAAAACTACTCTTCTGGGGATTGCTCTTGCAAGGTTAGTCTTTCTCCAGTGAAGATATGTAATAATTAGTACTCTTTTCTCATACATTTCCTCTTACCCTCCTTTTTCAATTATATCAGCATAACTAAAGGGTTCCCCTGTTTAAGAGGGGTGAGAAAAGGAATCAAGAACTAATTATTCGATATTACATAATTTTTACTGAGCATTACTCCCTTCTGAAATATATTCGGTCTTGTGAAAGTTATTCTTCCATAACCTGCTATAATAATTGAATCTAAATTTCACTTTAGCAAATCTAATTCTGCTAATAGTCTAAGACTTCTTTTTTGGATGAAAGACGAAACACCATGCGTTATTTTGATATGACCTCAATGTTGAAGGTGGTTTTTCTCATGCTCCGGACAATCTAACATATGGAGTTGACATGAAACACATAAGGTGGTGTGGAATTCTTCAGGTGATTTTCATAATTTTTTTCCTGCTCATTTTGATAGAAGAATATTTTAGCTAATAAGTCTGAGTACGAAAAGAATAATACTTGTGTTTGAACCCATTCTAGAGAATTGCTCTAGCATATTTGGTTGTAGCACTGGTGGAGATATTTTCAAGAAGTGCACAAGCTAGAGATCCAGAACCCACCCAACTCTCAATATTCAAGCTGTACTATTGGCATTGGTTAGTCTGTGCAAGTGTGGTTCTGGTTAATTGCTAATATGATATGTTCTTAAACATTTTATTTATTAAAATTTCAGGTTGGTGGGGGCATGCATACTTTCTGTTTACTTGGCTTTACTTTATGGAATTCTTGTTCCAGACTGGCAATTCACTGTCCATAACCCAGACAGCATTTATAATGGCACAACTTTAACAGTAAGCTTCCGGTTGGTTGCCTCTGATACTCTCTCTGCACTCATGAAGTGGGAATACAAATCAAACACTATTTGATACCCTCTTTATACACAACACATGAAGTGGGAATATCAATAGTGTTTGATGTTTAGGGGAGCGTGTCACCTAAAATACTTTTATTTTTCTTTTCTTGAATAGAGTATCTTTCATTTTCAATCCTGGTGATGATCACACTTGAGCTCATATGTTAAATACCTCGGTGGACTATATTATGGTTTTTTATTTATGTGAAATTTCCTTTTCTTTTTCATCGATGCTAGTTTTCAACACTCTTAAAATTTTCTTTCTGTTCAGCTTTTGCAATTTCTATGTTAGAAATCATGCAGAAAATGAATGGTGACCATATTTCTAATTTTTTTTCTACTTTGTGTAATTTTGTTTTCTCTGTCAATTTTAGGTGACCTGTGGTGTCAGAGGGAAACTCGATCCCCCTTGTAACGTTGTGGGATATATTGACCGAGAGGTGCTTGGAATTAATCACATGTATAAGCGTCCAGCGTGGAGGAGATCTGAAGTGTGTTGCTATTTTCTCCCGTACATTAATTTTCTACTCTAAATTTGAAACACTTGCTCTATGCTTGTAGAATTTTTCAAACACTAATTGCCTTCTGAGAGCTGCAGGCTTGCACCGAGAAATCCCCATATGAAGGACCTTTTAAAAGAAGTGCACCTTCATGGTGTTATGCTCCTTTTGAGCCAGAAGGAATTTTAAGGTCAGTACATGGTCTCCAAATCCTCTTAGTGTATGTTTGATGAACTACCAAACATGCATTTGACAGATTTCAATCAGTTCTTGACTACATTGGATTTGTTTTATTTGAAGTAGATGCTATCATTATATGCGATCAAATAATTGAAAATGTCACTCACATTGTTACTAAGAAAGAGTTGAGGACGCCAATATTCACTCTTCCTTTGTTCAACTTCAACAGCTTGGTTAGAGCATGCCACTTAATTTTTTCTCACAATTTTGAAATTCTCATACCCTTTTGAGGACTGCGATAAGATTATGACTTTACCCTGTGTATGTATAACTTGTTCTGCGGATCCTAATATCGAAGTATGTGCAAGTGCAGCTCAATATCTGCTATTCTCTCCACAATCATTGGATTGCATTTTGGACATGTACTCGTACACTTACAGGTAAAGCCTTTGACTCTGTAAAGTGCTTGAAAATTTTCAAATTACAATCCTTTAACCAATGCTTACTTCTTCGCTTTTGTGACTTTAGGATCACTCTTCTAGGTTGAAGCACTGGCTTCTCCTTGGCTTAGCACTCCTTACTTCAGGACTTGTTCTTCACTTCACTCATGGTGTGAACTCTTAACTAAGTGTTGAATGGAACTTACCATTTAACCATTAGTCTATCCTCGCTTATTTTGATGGTACCCCTTCCCCTTCCATTTGTTGCAGCCATTCCTTTGAATAAACAATTGTACACACTAAGCTATGTTTGTGTAACATCTGGAGCAGCAGCAATAGTTTTTTCAGCCTTCTACATTATGGTATTCTTTTGTAATACTAGAAATGTGCCTTTCTTTCTTTGTTTTTCAGTTCAGGTGTACCCCTGTGATTAATGTTCCACATTCCTCATCCGGATTGATTTAGAATTGTCATTGCAGGTTGATATTTGGGGTTTGACATTCTTGTTCTTGCCATTGAAATGGATTGGCATGAATGCCATGCTTGTTTATGTCATGGCAGCTGAAGGAATCTTTGCAGGATTCATTAATGGGTGGTACTATGATGACCCTCATAATACACTGGTAAATTCATCTCCTCTAATTTTCTATATACCTTGGTCCTGAACATCATTTCAACATCCTTAGGATGACCCTCATAATCTCTATCAATTTTACCACTATATCTTGCATTACTCCATTTATTTGATTTCTTTTTGTCATTTTCTTTCTTATATTTGAATTTAACGAAGGTATAATTTTGTGAACAGACTTATTGGATACAAAAGCATGTCTTCATTAATGTTTGGCATTCGAGGAGAGTAGGGATCCTGTTGTATGTGATTTTTGCGGAGATCCTATTCTGGGCCATTGTTGCAGGCATTTTGCACAGATTCGGCATATATTGGAAGCTTTGATTTTTATTTTTTTTAAAAATGCATCTGTTGCTATATTATTATTTTACTGTGTATCCATGTAATTGTTGTATATTCAATTTGATGAATAACTGATTTACTCGTGTAAACACTAGATTTGTTCTGAAATATATTGGTATTTGATTATGTTGTAATATATAATGCATTATGATAAAATATATATATCAATGCATATTAAAAGTGTTTTCGAATTTTGATGCTAAAGATATATATTCAAAATTTCTTTCAATATTTAAATATAATTATTAAATTGATTGAATATGGTACGTGTGGTAAACTTTCTAACATATATTCGATTTTTAACATGAGAAGAATTAATTCTACTACTTCATTAAAAAAAATGGATCTGTATAAAATTGGAAATAGTGAAGATATAAGAGATCACAATACAATATATTCAAATGTGCACCATCACTGCCACACAAGCAGATAGTAGGCCACAGGCTCCAGTGTTAACAAATCCAATTTAAAAGTAGGACCAAATTGTGGAGAAATTATTAGGTGGCCATAAACCACCACTTGTTTATGATAAGACCAATCTTTATGTAACATGTAATTAAATATCATTAATTATTTTATTCTATATTTTTAAACTATGTGTTATTTAGACATGATTGTGATCATAAAACATGGTCCAAACACTACCTAATATTTCTCTAAATTGAGACACATTTTTTCACATAAAGAGACATTTTTATAGTTTTCTACGTTTAGAGACTAAATTGTCAGTCTCGCACTTTTAGGGACTAAGCTAGCCACTTACCCTCAAAAGAAAGTTAAGACTTTAATGTAAAGTGACACACATATTCCTATTAAAGAAATATAAGAAAAGTTTAATTCAGTCATTTTAACAAAAGAAGAGTCATTATTCACTTTTCTTCCACTTTTAGAAGGAAAGAATATCTATGAGAGTCCATATTATTCTTCATTCTCCCACATATTTTAAACAAGCCAAACAATAAAAGAGATTGGGATGTTTGGCTGCAAAAACATTTTCTGTTTTTATTTTAATTTTCATTTTTTGAAAGTGGTTTTCATTTTCAATTTATTAAGATTTAGAAAACTTGTTTGGTTACAGTTATGAAAGCCCTCATCAAATTGAACCTGTCTTTGATGCTAAAGGTATTGAGACAGTACTCAGGGACACATGTGGTGCAGTTGCAAAGATAATGGAGCAGTCTTTGTGACTATTTTTTGGGCAACAGGATTTATTGGAGGTATAAATGCTAGCAGATTGCATCTTTTATGTATACATCACATTGAAAGTAATAGTTGTTTATAAAGTGTTAGAGAGAAAATGAGAAACATGTGATGAATTCCGTGTATCAATTACACAGCAGAGCCTATTATATATATAACAGGTGTCATAAAATGCAAACTACAACTACACCCTAATTATTGTGATTACTCTCTTTTTTCCACAAGTTGAGACAGTTCCCCATCTCACTCATCCTATTTGGTGATTGAATGGTTTTACATTGTTAACCAATGAAAACTCCGAAATGACTTTTAAGACAGCTATTGTAAAAGCCAATATATTTGTACAAGGCAATTTCCGTTTGTTTGACATTGTGGAATTAATCTATTGATGATAAGAAAATTCTCATAATAAGACATGTGTTATCCTTCCCGTTTCATTATTTTCCAATATTGGTCTTTGGTGCACAATATTGCTCGGCATCTCTATTCACAATCGCTATGAACACATTTCACGACAAACCTAACTGGGCTTGATAGTTGAACCTTGTAAGTACAATGGTTTATTATATGAAATCTGTTAATAGCATCTTGTACTTGTTCTTTTGTGGCGAAACGCTGACCAACGAATAGTGTTTTGGGTGGATAAACTACTGTTTCCCGATCTAGGACATGGCCAAACTCTAAATCATCTATTTGTATATGAGTTGAGAAGTTAAGAAAATGTTGTGATAGGTTGTATGATATGTTTGGTTGTGATGGAGAAATATTTGAAGGTGGATGCACTTGTACATCTTCATCATCTGGAATTTGGCTAAAGATTTCGTCTTCATCTTCACTAAAAGGATAAAAAACTTCTGTTGGAAGACCTACAATAGCATTTTTTTCTATGGGTGGTTGTTGGCTTTGTTGAGATTCTAATTCATTCTGGTTTATCAAAGAATAACTTAAAAGTTGGGTGAACGATTGAGTATCATTTTCCCAATTGAAATTATCTGTTGTTATATGTGAGTTTATCACGTCATGGATAAGATAATGTGAGGGTGAAAGTTATGGTTGTGGGGCTTGGATAAATGACGAAGTACATGCTTTGAATGTAATATATAGTTCAATACCTGATTGAAGTACATTTGAATCATGTATGTTGAAGATTGTTTCGATGTCTTCATCATCTTTCAACTCCACAACTGTGTAATTGTTAACTACAGACCCAAGTACTGAAAATGTATAGTTGTCACCCTTTTTCATTTGCATCTTTCTTACATTTTTTATGGATGATTTTCTTCATCGTTTGTAGAGATAGACTTCTTCTTAAAGACACCAATTTGGCTAATGTTGAGTTGAAAGTGACTCCTTCAATAGGGCAGCTATTCACGGCACCAACATAGTAAACAATGACATATATATAACCCATTTCTCTGAAAATAATAAAGGTAGAAAGATTTTTGTAGAGTGAAAACAACAAACAACCAAAGAAGGAGAATGTAAGTGATAATGGTAACACGTAAAATGAACAAAGTTATATCTTTTATTTATAATGGTAAGTAAGAAAGCAACAATGATGCCTTCTGAGGAGCACGTAAATCGAGTGAATGTGACTTGTTAGACACACTTCACCACTACCATACTTTCTCTTCTCCCAACCAAGAATATGTCTTGTGAGGAACACGTAAATCGAGTGAGTGTGACTTGTCAGACACACTTCACCACTACCATATTTTCTCTTCTCCCAACCAAGAAAGATGCATTTTGAGGAGCATGCAAATCGAGTGAGTGTGACTTGTCAGACACACTTAACCACTACCATACTTTCTCTTCTTCCAACCAAGAAATATGCATTCTGAGGAGCACGTAAATCGAGTAAGTGTGACTTGTCAAGCACACTTAACCACTACCATACTTTCTTTTCTCCCAACCAAAAAAGATGTCTTCTGAGGAACACATAAATCGAGTGAGTGTGACTTGTCAGACACACTTCACCACTATTATACTTTCTCTTCTCCCAACCAAAAAAGATGTCTTCTGAGGAACACGTAAATCGAATGAGTATGACTTGTCAGGCACACTTAACCACTACCATACTTTCTCTTCTCCCAACAAAAAAAAGATGTCTTCTGAGAAACACATAAATCAAGTAAGTATGACTTGTCAGATACACTTCACCACTACTATACTTTCTCTTCTTCCAATCAATGTTAAGGTTTCTTATAAGTATAAATGGTATGACTTTGTTTAATTTACATCTTACCATTCTCACTTGCATCCAAGTGTGCATTTATTTACTATCTAACTTTCAAATATCATCTATCACATACTTGCAATATCAGTCAGCCAAAATGTTATAATCAAAGCAAATTGAACACAGATCTAACTTCATTGGTAGGACGGTAAGTTTAACATATCATTCTTATTTATTTATATTTTATTTGTATATGAACATATGTTGTGCCTAATTCGTTAATAATTACAGGAGACTGAAAATATTATATCATCATATTGTCACTCAATGCCAGCACTTCACCCTCTAATTGTTCCATTACTAGAACAAGTAGGTTTTGCTCGAGTAGCAAAGTTAAGACATTTAAAGGTTGATCATGCTTTGGTAACAACTCTGATAGAAAGGTGGAGACTTGAAACTCACACATTCCATTTTCCAATAGGAAAATGCACCATAACGCTAGAGGATGTTGCACTTCAACTCGGGTTAAGTTGATGGATTACCAAACATTGGCCCAACAATGTTAGATTAGGACGAAATGTGTGAAACATATTTGGGCATTGTGTCAGTCAAAGGAGAGTCACTAATTGGATCTATGATCAAGCTAAAGTGGCTTAGGAAAAATATTTTACAACTCTCAGAAGAACCATCAGAAGAACAACTTCACGCTCATTGTAGAGCATATGTATTAGGTTTAATTGGAGGTATTTTGATGCCTGACAAAATAGGAAATAAGGTTCATCTTATGTATTTAATTTTATTAACTAATCTTAAAAGTTCTAGGCGTTATAGTTGGGGATCTGCTTGTTTAGTTGTATTGTACAAGAAAATGTGTAGAACAACGGATGTAAAGGCCAATGTTAAACTTTAGAAATGTACCTCACAATGATGTTGTGGGGTATAGAACTATGTTTGATCACATTTAAACTAATCAAGTAAATCTTCTTTTAAAATTATTAATTCATTTTTTTTTTATTTCGGTTAGTTTTAATAACAAAAATTATTTTTTGGTGGAAGTTTTTATAGACCCATATAAGGACTTGCAAAGATCAATACTAGTTCAAGCATTTAGGGATGCCCAATTGTGGACATGTACAACCATCATTTGATTTGCAATTGTTGAATGACATCAATCTGATATAGTGAGTTACAATTTGGTTTATTCCAAGAAATCCCTTCTCCACCAAATAATTTGGATATCCTACACAACATTGATATGAGGAAAAAACATGACGAAAATTGGATAACAAAGCATACTCACTGGATTGATATTTGGAATAATAGACTTTAATTGACATTAATGGGTTATTCAATGCAAGACACATTATTTCACACAATAGAATACATGCAATGGTACAATGTCAATTCCATGATTTTTCTATTTATACCACAATTGCTCAAAGATCCAAGAACCCACCAACAACCACGAGCTAGAGCCACTTTTGAAATTGATGCAACTTCCAACCTGTTTCCTTACTTCAACAATTTGTGACTCCAAAACTAACACAATTAACAGAAGACATTCTTTTACAACAACCTCAGAGGATATCTTCTCAAACTTATTTGGAATAAATTTTTCAACTCCAGTTTCAACTCAAGCTTACATTAATTCTCTTTACCAACTAGATTATGTTAACCAACCAAGTGATTCTTCAACTACATTCCAAAATCTGGAGGTTTGTGAAAAATAAAACCCTCCACAAATTTCTCCTGAAATTCAAAAACAACCACAACGATGAAATCAAAAACATAATAGACATCGTTCTCGTTGGAGAACTAAACACAACTTTGGAGATTAAAATTTTCTTAATATTATTATCAATTTTGTTTTTCAATTTTTATTATCATAAATTTTTTTTATTTTTTAATTTTAAATTTATTTTATATTAATAATAATAATTTTATATTAAATTATTTTATTTATGAAAAAAAAAAATTCAATTGAGTAATATTTTATTTAAATAATATTATTTCTGAAAAAAATGTTACAATCTCCTCATCGAGTTCTTTCCACTTCCTCAGTCTCTCAAATTCCTGGTCGAGTTCTTTCGACTTCCTCGGTCTCTCAGAAAAGCTTAGACTGCAAGTACAATATACAGTGCTTAAATTATTTTATATTTTGGAAAATATTTGAAGCTTAGAAAAGTAAAGTAAGGCAAAAACAAACAAACCTCAGGCTACTAGGCTGCTGCTGAAAGTCAACTATCAGACCTTTCCATTCATTAAGGGGAGATGCTGGAATATCCTGTGAAGCATGGTTATTTACATGGCCAACTATTGATGAGGACTGGCCATTACTTCCGGGACTTCCAGTGTTATCTACGGCTTTAGATGGAGTGCTAATTTGTACTCGATTTGGTGACCTACTTTTAGGAGGTAATTTCAAATATTTTCTAGAAGCAGTATCATCACTTGTCCTGTCAACAACATTGGGAGAAGAAGACGAATTTAAACTGTTATAAAACTCTTCATATAAAGGTGTCTGTAGTTTTTTCAGTTCGAGAGCCTGTCATAAATGCATAGTCATCATTATGACCCAGCACTTAGTAGACAAAACGATTGATGAACTTACAGCAGAACGACAAACTTGATTTCAACAAAAAGCATACCTTCTCATCCAAAAAGGTTTTAACCTTTCACTCTGTAAGTTCATCGTCTTCCTCCGAAAGAGACGGGACACCAGGAAAGGAAAAGTCCGTCTGCCCCTTATCATCCCTGACTGGTCAGGATTTTCCAGTTCTGAACTTGCATCAAATTTACACCCCCAATCATCAGAGGGATCAGACATTGGGAAACTCTACGTGAAAAAAAAAAAGTGTCTGAGTGAGAAGTCATTAATTTCATATTTAATAAGTAAACTAAGGACATAAATACAATCACCTCAATATTAGTTGAGGTCAATGATTCGTATTTGACATCACTCTGCGAAAACTCGTCTTTGTCATCAATTACACACATATCATCATCATTGCTCATTCCCCACAATCCTTTATTTCCCGAGTACAGAGGATTTACGTTTGAAGAGCAAAGGCTACATAAATTACAAAAAAATTGCTACAATATCATATTACTATTCACTAGCATCAAGAAAAATATAATATTGATAATAGCTCCATCATATGTTCCGCAGAAATAATTGCCAGATCTTACAAGTCCTTGAAAGAAATGTTCAACACTTACAACGATTCAGCATTTGGGGAACATGATGGTGAAGAAGCTTTGAAATTTTCCTGTCAGAAATGAAAGTGATTTTTCTTAAAAATTGGCTTATAAAAGATAGAATAGTATTTTAAATATCACTACGATTTTTCATACCGTGACATCAGATGACGGAGGAGAATTTATATGTTCACCAATTACAAAGGGATGCTGCAGGAAGTTACCAACTTAAAATAGGAACAGCTGAAATATTTCATGCAAAACACTAATAACAACAAGAATAATAATAAAAATGTAGACTCTACTACAAATCAATTACTAGCAGTACTAAAATGGCTACTCAAAATGTTATACACTTCACATGGGCAGTCAAGAGAAATGCTCAAAGAATCACCTGCAGCAGTTCTGATGCCGATGACCTCAAAACCGGTTCCCTACAAAAGGATTATAAATTTACATGACTCTTGTAATCTGATGATGAACAACCTTTGAAAAGAAAGCATACTAAACATATTCTCTCTCTTACTCGCACGCACAAATTGAATGTTTTTAATATAGAAATGTGGCTACGGATCTTTCTCCCCAGACCCCTTCCCGTCCCCACTCCACCCATCAAAAATAAAGAAAAACTCAATACTCTTTAATTGATCAATCTTCCGTCATATACTTTAAGACATAAGTATTAATCACAATGAAACATACTAAAACTAGGAATTTGTGATGCAAGAAAAGAAGAAAATTTAAGGTAACATACTTCTGCAAACATTTTAGCAGAAAATCTTTTGCTGCAACTGAGAGATGATCAGGGATGGGCGGATGAGACTTAGTTGTCCCTATATGGAACAGAGCAGCAACCTGAAAGTTCTTTCTTTTAGTAGATTCAGAGAACGCCTCAAACAGAATTTCAGAGTCAGAATATAAGATACCTCTTGTTGGTATTGCTGACTCCAGGGAGGCTTTCCAGTGGCCATCTCAATCACAGTACAACCCACGCTCCATATGTCAGCAGAGCTGGAAAGACAAAAATATATGAAAACATCTTTTTATTTAGGGTCAAATGAAACACTATTACGAAACATATATTATATACACTTGAACAAAATAACTAAACAAAATAAAATTCAAGCAATACACCGAAAACAGTGTATAAGAATCCCTTAATAAAATTTCGAAGTTAAAATCCGTGACCTTGAATCTGTATGTGTCATTCATCTAAAACATACAACTATCTCTACGAGACAAGGCAACTAAGATTCGAGCAATAATAACTCTGCTTCAAATTGTTTAGGACCAAAAACTTTAGAAGCACGGTTAGCCTATGCATCTTGCTGAAAATTCCTGCCGCTAACTTCTTCGATATACAAGCAAAGATTTTCTATTTCTTACAAAAACCATCATTGTATTTAAGGCAGAAAGTTCTAATACAACTCTAGATATACAAAACTTTGTACAGAATGGTACACACCTGGAATCGTAAACAGTCAGTCACAACTACGATACCAAGTGATATCTGACCAGAAGAAACTTCCAGTTTTTCAATCACGTTAAAGTATATTAGAGCAACATATTGTAAAATATGTCTAGAGGGTTAATGTTCTTACAAGCTATGCCCAGTCTGGAGAATAACTTCTGGAGCCATCCAATATGGAGTACCCTTCATGGACTTGGCACCGGAAATGGTTGCCTAGATAAAATATGCACTCTTAAACAGATTTTCAAACAGAAGAAGCTTCATAAAGGTACAGCAATATAAACAATAGTAGAGCAACGGCTAAGACTGCTATTACCAGCTCCACGACCTGTTTGGATGCCCCAAAATCTGCAAGTTTTATGCACCCTTTATTATCTACAAGAATATTGGCCCCCTGAAATTAATTACAACTTGAACATAAGCCACCAGATAAGAACCACGATAACAAGAGTATCAATGAAATAAAATTCACCTTAATGTCTCTGTGCATGATTCCATTTTTGTGCAAGTACTCAAGTCCAAGCAGTAGCTGCTTCGTGTAAATTCTAATTACCTGTTTGAATGAATTACTGGAATTGATTTAGCATATAAAAATTAAAATTAAAAAATATAGCAGCTCAGTAAAAAAAACATACAGCCTCAGGGAAAGCCCCAAACTTCCCCAATAGCGATGATATGGATCCACCAGGAACAAACTCCAAAAGAATATTTAGGCTGTCCTCTTCTCTGACCGTACCCAAATATCTCTACAGCATAAAAAAATATTCAGTCAAGAGATAGTCCATGTGAACTAATTTTTTACCAATAGAATATCATACTTACAACAATGTTTGGATGTGAAAGGTCTTTCAGCAATTTAACTTCTTCTTCTAGCTCTTTTACGTGAGCCTGTTAGTAGTATGTCAAAACATTAATCAGAGAACCGCATAAGGACTACACTAATTCAATGAAGATCTCCAAGATAATAATAGCCTATGTAAAGAAAATGAGACTGTTTTCTCATCACTCCAGGACAATCAATGGTTTTAAGCATAAATCAATAATTATGGATTTACTTTTCCCAACTTCTTCAAGTCTCATAATAACCTTGATATTTCAGATAAAAAAACATGTATAACAAAATAAAATTGTAATGCCTTTGGTGAAAAGCAAATTACAACAGCTAACAGAAAAAGGAAAAAACATATATCTAAAAGTTACAACGATCCTGTTTCTTATTTGGAACTGTATACAAACGCATGTAATATAAGTTACAACAATTGACTGGCAACAAATTGTTTTAGTAGATACAATCAGAAGTAGTTGAAAATTTGTGCCACCTCCTTCGAAGGACTACTCGCCGCAACCAAAACCTAAAAAGCAGACAGGAAAACGAAATCAATTTAAGTGATAAAACTAAAACCACAATAATTTCAAACTACAGTCAACCGCAATGTCAGACTCGCACAACAAAGCCAATTTCGATAAATAAGCAAGCGGAAAGAAGAAACAAGCAGAAGCTGAGAACTGAACTCCAAAAAAAAAAATTATAAACGAATATAAAATTATAAAGCCTAAATTAACGATGAAGTTAACAACGAAGAAAGCACGAAGTAATCAACCTGTTTAACCGCCAGAAGCTCTCCGGAATCGAGATTCATTCCAACGTAGACTTGGCCAAAGGCGCCGCAACCGATCAACTCGCCTTTCCGCCATCGGATCGGAGGTGCAGCGTCTTTAAGAATAGACGGAGACGGCGGTGAGGGTTTGGAGAAGACTCTGGAACTTCGGATACAATAACTGATCTTATCGACGAGGCTTCCTCCGACTCCGAACGAGGTCTCTTCGCTTTGCATTTGCGATCTCTCTCGCGTTCACTGTGAGACTGAGAGTTCACGGTGAGACTGAGAGAGTGAAGAGCGATGCGTATGCGAGAGACGTTGCGTCAGCAACCACAGAACCGAAACTATACAAATACAAATATATAGAAGAGAATAGAGGGAAAAGGGAAAGGGTCGCTAACAACTTTTCAAATTTTGGGTGACTTTCAAATATAATAAAAATAATTTTACTCCAATTTCCTTTTCAGTTTTCACCTCTTTCAACAGACAAGCCGTCCACCCTTTGTTGAACTCATCATTATTATTGACTTAACCCTTTGATTTTAGTATTTTACTAATCAAATATTCGTTGGCTTGTTTAACGGAAATAAACCAGATGAGTGTGAAATAATAGAGAAACACGACCACAGATTTTAAATATGTACGCGCATATGAATTATTAAGATTAAGATTGAAGACTAATTAAAATTATATAATAAATAAGATTATTTAAAATTATATATTTAATATTTATAATTTATCATCAAGTAAAATTAGCCATCTCTAAAATAAACATATAATCAGAACAAAAGTATTGGTTTCTGTTGGTCCAAAATCCAAAATTAAATAAATGTGTATTTTTTTTTTAATAAAAGAAGAATGTAACCTTTTAACATGTATTTATTGGTTATTGAGTTCAACGATTATTTAACATGTTACTTAAAAACAAATAAACGCCAAATTTTATATTTTATTTTTTATTTATATGTTTAAATGTTATATTATTTTTATTTTACATAAAAAAAATGTTAAACAAAATATAAACATAAACATATATTTTGAATATTGTTTATATTATTTTCTAATCAAAATTAGAGCTTGTATTCATCATCTCTAAAATTTATAAATTATAATATTTAATGGAAGATATATTATTATTAACACTTAAACCATACTAACTATTTTTAAATTACTTAAAATTAAAATATTTCATATTTCAATTTAAGTAGGAAATAAACACAAAACCTTATTATAATAATCACAATAATTTATAAGAGAATTGTTATAATTATTATGTTATTATAATGCAGTTATGAATTGATTATATATTAAAAGAGATGATAAAATATTGTTTTTCTTTTCATTTTGATAATTTTTATAATTATTATTATTTTTATATTATATACAAAACCTTGACTATTTTTGAAAAAAAAAATAGATTATCTTTAAAATTATTTAATTAATTAAACAGTAGAAGTTTGCAAAATAGATCATATAAATACTTATTTGTTTACTGAGTTATAATAGAAACTGCACCGCAACCTGGTTTGTTTGCATCAAGTTCTTCTACTAATGATAAACTCCATTCTATGCCAATGAAGGTGGCATTTGTCTCCATCAAGACTTACTTGCTAGTTATTTAGTGATGTAAAGACAAATGTTAATGTATGAATGTTATTTGTATCTTTAAACATTAACTAACATTTTATAAATTAAGGAAAAATTTGAGTTTGGTTTCGATCTTTATTTAAATATATTTTTATATTTAATTAAATTACTTCATTAATTTATTAATTATTATATGATTTTTTTAAAATATTTTTATTTTTATTTTTTATATTTGAATATTTTTATCTTTATTTTTTATATTTAAATATTTTAATTAAGTAAGTAGTCATACTTAAATAAGTAATGGTAAATAAATATTCCTGCTTAATTAAACTGTACTTAATTTAATTAAATAAGTAAATATTCATTATTAATTAAGCCGTATTTAATTAGTAAGTAAATATTCGTGCCTATAAATAAGAATTTAATTAATTAAAATATTTATATTTAATTAAATAAGTAATTTCAAAAGTAATTTAATTTTTTAAATCGTTTTTTTTATTTGAATTTTTTATTTTTTATATTTGAATTTTTTATTTTTATTTTTTATATTTGAATTTTTTATTTTTGTTTTTTATATTTGAATTTTTTATTTTTATTTTTTATATTTGAATTTTTTTATAAGGTATTACACAATTCATTCTTACTTATTTGAATTTCTTATACTTTTTATTTTTATTTTTCATAATTTATTTTTTATTTTTATTTTTCGTAAGGTGTTACACAACTCACTTTTTCTTTAAAAGTATTTCAATTTATTTAGATCTCATCATAATTCGTCTTGTGCAATTTAGTATTTTATTTTTTATTTTATCTTGTTATGCAATTTTGCATTTTATTTACTATTCATGCAATTTTACATTTTATTTCTTATTCATGAAATTTTGTATTTTATTTCTTATTTAAGGTATTTAAGGTTATAATAAATTAAAGTGAATAAGTATTCGTATTTAATTTCAGCCGTACTACTTAATGTTAAGATCTTTAATGTTAAGATATTCTTCAAATTCATTAGAGATTAAAGTGACCGAAAAAAGAATATGAGATTTACTTGCTAATTACTTTACTGATGTAAATAATAGATAACGCATTTGAGAACTTGCATATGATTCATCCTCGGATCGCGCATATATAAGTACACTGGTTGCACTATATAATAGATATACGGTCAGGTGGAAGTGAGATATTGTAGAGCCCCAGCAAGATTCCTATAGAAAATGAGATCCTCATAAGGTGCACTAGAAGTAGTACCCACCTTAGCTTTGGTGTCAACCGGTGTTGGAGACGACTTGCAAGAAGACATACCGGCTTGGTCAATAATTTGTTCGGCATATTTGTGCTGTGAAAGGAACATACCACCCTTATGCCGGGACACTGCAATGCCAAGAAAATAGTTCAAAGGACCAAGATCTTTCATAGCAAATTTCGAGCTCAGAAGGTTCATAATATATAATCGGAGAGTATGAGAAGAGGCAGTAAGTATAATGTCATCAACGTATAGCAAAATGTAAGTCATGTGCGAACTCTTGCGATAAATAAATAACGAGTTGTCACATTTGCTATTTGAGAAACCAAGAGACAAGACATAATTAGCAAACCGCTTATATCAAGCACAAGGCGCTTGCATAAGCCCATATAATGACTTACGCAAACGGCACACATAATCCGAATGAGTACGGTCACGATACCCTAATGGTTGATGCATATAAAATGTCTCTTGTAGCTCACCATTAAGAAAAGCATTTTTGACATCCAATTGATGAATGGGCCATGTCTTTGAAAGAGGAAGTGAAAGAACGGTGCGAATTGTAGCCAGTTTCACTACCGGGCTAAAAGTTTCGCCATAATCAATGTCAACCTGTTGAGTTTTCCTATTACCTTCAAGACGAGTTTTATGCCTCTCAAACACACAGTTAGATTTCTCTTTATGAGTAAAGATCCACATAGACCGAATAACATTAACATTAGGTGGACAGAGCACCAACTCCCACGTCTTATTTTTAATAAGAACATCATATTCATCATCCATGGTCATTTTCCAATTGGGATCACGAAGAGCCGCAACTAGGTTACGAGGTAGTGGAGACCGAGTAACTGAAGTGACTAAGCCATAGTCATCATATTTCTTGGCTGGCTTAAAAATGTCCCTTTAGCTTCTTGTGACCATACGGGACGATTGGATGGGAATATGAGGGGAAGGTACTGTTTTGTCCGCTGGTGTGGAGATAGGAGAAGAGGATGGGCTAAAGGAAGGAGAGGCAAGTGGGTTTGAAGGGAAGTGTGGATTGGTGGTGTCTAAGCTCACAGAATCTAGGCCAGTAGGGAGGTGGGTTTGTGTTGCAGGTTGGTTCGTGTGAGGAGCAGGAACATTTGGAGATTGATTGGAAAGGTGATGCATGGTATAGGCACTCATATCATCACACAAGAAATCATAAGCAGTAGAAGAAGGGGAATGCAATTTTTGAAATGGGAAAACCTACTCATCAAATAAGATGTGACGACAAATTATAATTTTACTAGAAGATCAATCATAACACTTGTAGCCACGATGATGCGAAGGGTAACCCAAAAACACATATAGGGTAGATCGAGGTTGTAATTTATTGATTGTAGTGGATGGAAAAAAATGATAGCATAAACACCAAAACACCCTAATGTGAGAATATGAGGGATGTCGTTGGTATAGAATGTGAAGAGGAGAAGTGTTTCCCAAAACCTTACTTGGAAGTATATTAAGAAGATATGTAGCCATTTGTAATGCATGATGCAGAGAGGAAGAAGGAAGAGAGGCATGAGCAAGGAGAGTACGAGACATATTATTGATAGTCCGAATTTTCCATTCAGCTTTCCCATTTTGAGGTGAGGTATGAGGGCAAGAAAGACGGAATGACATACCATTAATTTTACATAAATTCCAAAAATGTCCATTGTCAAACTCCCTCCCATTATCACATTGAAAATTTTTTATATTACCTTCAAATTGAGTGAGAATGTGGGCTCGAAAAGTTAAGAATTTCTCAAATATATCAGACTTTCTAGTCAACGGACCACCTTCCATATGATCAAAATCACGTTTCAAAAGAGCAGCAGCACTCTCAAACAACTTTTTCGTCTTGTTACGTGTCTTGCAAGCAATTGGAACCCCTCTATTTATTTCACTCCACCCTGGGAACGTTGGATCTAAGCTCATCTTCGCTTAATGGCATGATATTAGGTATAAGAAAAATGATTATTCAAAATTTAATAAAAAGGTCGGGTGTTAATCTCTTTGTCCTTGTCTTAATGGTTGGGGCACCAATCGAAACCTCGTGAATATGAGAAAAGAGTGTTGGTTGAAAGGGAAACCTTTTGAGATTACGTGGTTTTGGTGTTTTTGAAGGGAGATGAGTTTGAAAAATAAGAGTTGAGTCCAATTTCTCTACCACCGTTATATTTAATGTTTATTTTCATCACCTGTACTGTACCTAAGGGCATAATAACAGATTTTGATTTTTTTTCCACTTTTCAATGAGAGAGCATCACGAGGTTAATAAGCACATTTAAAGTGGTTAGTAATGCTATTTAATTGTTTATAATGTGTTAACAAAGATTAATTAACCATGATTTGAATTATTAGGCCTTTAGAAGCCTTAACATAAAATTATGTATAAAAACAGTAAATAAGTTGTTTTATTGTATACCGATACTGACATTGGTTTACTGTTTTATTTATCATTTTTTCTACATTATGATTCTGGATGCGTTGTAAACTAGACACACTCAGCTTTCCATAGGATCCAAAACCACTCAATTCTGACTAAATTGGATTTTACATAAATTATCAAAGAGGGGTTAAGCGCATCAGGCTGGCCCAGTGAACATGCTTCAGTAATTTAAGTCTCCTAAATTCGCTAGACCTCCTAAAATAGTGGAAATGGTGGCGTTTTAAAGCTGACTCAGAGCTTTCAAAGGAGACCGAAATCGTTTAATTTGTACAAGTATTGAAAATACTGCACATGCACATGTACTGTACCCAAGGGCTTAACTAATTTTGTATTTTTTTTTGCCACTTTTCAATGAGAGAGCATCACGAGGTTACTCATCCAATAATTTTTTTTTATAAGTTTTTTTCTCTATCAACGTTATATTTAATATTTAATGTTTGTTTTCATCACCTGTACTGTACCCAAGGGCATAATAACATATTTTGTTTTTTTTGCCACTTTTCAATTAGAGAGCATCACGAGGTTACTTATTGATGTGACTAATTTTCAGCATATTTAAAGTGGCTAATATTGTTATTTAATTGTTTATAATATGTTAACAAAGATTAATTAACCATGATTTGAATTATCAGGCCTTTAGAAGCCTTAATATAAAACTTTGTATAAAAATAGTAAATAAGCTATGTTTTATTGTATACGGATACTGACATTGGTTCACTGTTTTATTTATCATTTTTTCTACATAGCTCCTGAAATTATGATTCTGGATGCGTTGTAAACTAGACAAACTCAGCTTTCCAGAGGATCCAAAACCACTCAATTTTGAGTTAAATTGGATTTTACATAAATTATCAAAGAGGGGTTAAGCGTACTAGGCCGACCCAATGGACATGCTTTAGTAATTTAAGTCTCCTAAATCCGCTAGACCTCCTAAAATAGTGGAAACGGTGGCGTTTTAAAGCTGACT
Organism: Macrotyloma uniflorum; assembly: GCA_016859785.1. Lineage (NCBI taxonomy): Eukaryota > Viridiplantae > Streptophyta > Magnoliopsida > Fabales > Fabaceae > Macrotyloma > Macrotyloma uniflorum. The sequence goes on from BDMB01000024.1 coordinate 2,694,347, forward strand.
CAAAGAGCTTTCAAAGGAGACCAATCATTTTATTTGGACAAGTATTGAAAATACTACATGTGTACTGTACCCAAAGGCTTAATAACAGATTTTTTTTTTACACTTTTCAATAAGAGAGCATCACGAGGTTACTCATCCAATATTTTTTTTTATAAGAGTTTTTTTTTTCTATCAACGTTATATTTAATATTTGTTTTCATCAACTGTATTGTACTCAAAGGCATAATAACAAATTTATTTTTTTTTGCCACTTTTCAATGAGAGAGAATCACGAGTTACTCATTGATGTGACTGATTTTTAGCACATCTAAAATAGCTAACAATGTTATTTAATTGTTTATAATGTGCTAACAAAAATTAATTAATCATGATTTGAATTATCAGGCCTTTAGAAGCCTTAACATAAAATTCTGTATAAAATAGTAAATAAGCTATGTTTTATTGTATACGGATACTGATATTGGTTCACTATTTTATTTGTCATTTTTTTTTCTACATGCTCCTAAAATTATGATTCTTGATGCGTTGTAAACTAAACAAACTCAGCTTTCCAGAAGATTCAAAACTAATTAATTTTGAGCTAAATTGGATTTTACATAAATTATTAAAGAGGTTAAGTGTATCACATCGGCCTAATAGACATACTTCAATAATTTAAGTCTTCTAAATTCACCTTCTAATGGAAACGGTGACGTTTTAAAGCTAACTCAAAGAGTTTTTAACTTATCAAGTTACGATTTCTTCTTCCGAAAACGCAAAAATGATCTTCCGAAAACGCAAAAATCATCAAGTTACGATGTAACGATCTTCTCTTTCACTCTAAACTCGCTCTTTCTTCTTTCCCTCCCTCTCTTGTTCTCACGCCCAAACCCAATTTTCTACAAACCCAAATCCAATAAATCTTCCTTAACCATTCGGCGCTGAATCCCAACCTGACCCTAAGCTCACTGCGCTCTGCCACCTCTTCCCCAAGCCTGGTGTCGACATTGACGCCTACGTCATCCCTTCTCAAGACCCTAAGCTCATCAGGTTTACATTGCTTCAATGTCTCTGCCAATTTAATGCTTTGTTTGATTCAGGAAAGAAAATGAACGAAGGAAAGAAAAATAGAAAATGAGATGATTGTTTTTTTAATAAAAAGAAGGATAAGTAGTCAATATTGTCTCTGAAATTGTGAATAGCTGTTAAGTTTTTAAATTTGAAAAACCACAAAATGTGTCAGAGTCAGAGGGAGGTGAAAAAATATGAGGGATAAGAAATGGAAGTGAAGGGAAGGATGATGATGTCTTTGCTAATAACCGAAATGCACATCGAACTTAATTAAAAATTAAATAAAAGTAAATGATTAAGTTTAATGACTTAATTAAAAATGTCATATGTCACAAGTATTGAAAAAAAAAAGAGTCAACTTTTATTTTAATCTAATTATTTGAATAACTTATGAATTGTTTTATATTTATCAGTTATTTCAATAAATTAATTTATTAAAAAATTATAATTTAATAAGTTAAATTAACATTTTTTAACTATCAATTACTAACTTACACCTAGTTTTTCATGTTTTAGTTAATTTTCAAAGATAATATTTGTACACCAAACAGGTCTTTAATACAAATTACTATTAGAAAAAAAAATATTGAGACGAAATTGTTATTCTGATGGGAGAATAATACTAAAAGTACTTACATATTTTATTTTAGTTAAATAATTAATTAAATGTTTTAGTAATAAACTATTATCAGTCAATGAATTTTACAATTGTTTTTCACATTTCATTACTAATTTTTTTCGTATATTTTGATTGGAAAATAATACTAAAAATTACTTAAAAATATATTAATTGAAAATTTGACTAAATAGATATTATTATTTAGTAAGTTTTACTATTCATATTTCTTAATTTTTATTTATTTTATTGTGAAAATGTTAGAAGAATGAAAAAACATATTTATATTTGTCTTTACAATAATCATAGAATGCAGGCACTGAAACTTATAAATATATGAATATAAAAGTATAATATTAATTTAATTTGATTTTTCTATAAATGCAGGATTTACAATTGTAGTATATATAATAAATAGAAAATGGTACTAGAATTGGTGATTAAAAGCGTGAGTCACGTAGAAAGAAAGGGAAAGACGGGTTCAACCATAATTAAATGCACTAGAAAGTTAGAAATGAATCAAATGTTTGGACAACAGTTTTCGCGAGTCCAACTAGAACATCTAACGGTCCAAGTTTAAGACAAAAACAAAGAAAAAAAAACAAGAGAAAGAGATTTTTCCCAATCTCATTCCTCAGACTCCAAACCTTCTTCTTCTTCTTCCCCCTCTCTCTACTGAACGAAAATAAAAAGAGAGAGTTCAGAATTTAGATCTCACCTTTTCAACTACCTTGCTTGCGAATACACGTAACATTCCATTGTGTCTCTCAATTTGTGTGTTGCGCGAATCGTGTTCCAGTCATGTGATGCCAGCTTAAGGTTTTTGAATTAGCGATGGGTCTTGGAAACGATGACCATGACGGAGACACGCATAAGTCCTTCGGTTCAGTGCCTTGTTCGATTTGCCTCGAGGCTGTAACAGATAACGGTGATAGATCCTTGGCCAAGCTTCAATGCGGACATCAATTTCATCTCGGTATGTGTTATTTAGATTCTTCCTCTCCGTTTGTTTTTTTTATTATTATTATTTCGATTTGACGCTGTTGGAATTTTCGGATTGGAGTTTGGACAATCGAGATCTGAGTTTTTTTTTTCTGTCGGACGAGAGGATTGAGGAACGGTTATTTTGTGGTGATGATTTGCTCGTAATTATGTTAACGGTGTTACTGGATTAGCCTGCTTCTGTGTATATGATGATTTAGGAGATAATTATGGTGTTTCCTGCAGTAGTGGTATTTTTTTTTCGATGAGGCTGTTTAGAATAGCTTGATGGTGCTTGTTTTAGTCAGCTGTGGTGAATTGAATTCAATATCTGAACGTAGTTTCCTCTGTTGATTGAGATAAATAAGAGGGTGCGAGATGGAGAGAGTTCTTGTGTTTTATTATTTATTTTGAAAAGGGCAAAGGTAACGCATTGGTGGATCTTTCCTCTTATTTTTCTCATTCAATACTTTGTTACTCTGCTTGACATGTAGCAGCGAACTTCGAATAGTGGTTTATCAATATCTATGGATTAGAGAATTCCTCAAAATTATATCAATCTTGTAGAACTGACCGAAGCTGACTCTTTTGGAAGACATTTAATGGTCCTCAACTTGGTTGAGTACTTGTCTAAATTAGGCTAATTAAATGATATGTATTCAAATAGTATTATTACAAGGTATTGTATAAAACATTGCTAATTCTCTGTTCAAAAAACTCAAAAGATTGGTTTGATGATCTGGGGAAATCTTAAAGATACATAACAGATAAAGAGTCCAATCCATCCCAAAAACAACATTGTAATGGGCCGCAATACACTCTGCTACGTCGTATTTTTGCATCACAAAAATAACTGAATAATAGTTATAAACAGCTAGCTTCCTTCTAGTATAGTGGTTATTTTCTTGTACTATTTTCTGGTTCCTTTTATTGATTTTTATCCACATGTAGCAATATATATAATGTACATTTCTTTCATCAAAAGACAAGGGAAATTATTCCAATATCCTCTCTTTCCTTCCTTTTGGTCTTTCCTTTTTATGGCATCAAGAGCTTTTCTTTGACATGTCAGGCTCAACTTCTAATATGTCCGATCTAGGGTTCACGAAAATTCTTCAAATCCCCCGAATACCCCACCCAAAATCCTTTCAGTCCATATTACATCCACCCTAGTGAAAGTCCTTCGTCAATCATTGTTGCTCCAACCCTCGTTGGCAACAATTATCATTCATGGTCTTGGGCATTTTGCATGACCCTTGTCTCCAAAAGCAAAATGGAGTTCCTCAATGGTTCCATTCTAGACCCTGTTGCTAGAGACCCGTTATTTCCTCAATGGGAATGATGCAACACGCACATCATGTCATGGTTATAGAACACTTTGTCACCTTCCATAGCTTGATGTGTGATCTATCTTGATAGAGCTATTGATATCTAGACCGATCTTCATGAATGTTTTTCCCAAAATGATTTACTTAGAGTAGCAAAACTTCAAGAAGTCTATGCGTTCAAATAGGGAACCCAAAATGTCATTGATTACTTTTTTGGCTTAAAAGCCTTGTGGGAAGAACTAGATAATTTTCGCCCTATGACTACTTACAAATGTTTTGCCAAAACGTATCATACTCAAAACTACATCATTAGGTTCCTTAAAGGTCTTGATAATCAATTTTCAATAGTTCAGTCTCAAGTACTCCTTATGGACCCCATAGTCATTTAACACAAATGTCAACAACTCGATGTTGCTTTTCCCTCTGATGAGCCTAACTCATTTGCCAATGTTGTCATGGACTGAACTCGAAGTACCACGAACAAAGCCAACTCCTCCAAAAAGTGTGGTTATTGTCATTGTCTTGGCCACACTATGGATGTTTGCTATCACAAACATGGTTATCCATCGAGTCATCCTTGTTATCTTGGCAGGCCAAAATTTAATCCTAGCATTACTTCTTAAACTAACAACGTTGTTAGTGATGGTTCTTTCACTAAGGAGGAGACAAATGAGGGTTTCCCTCAAGATTTTGGGCTTAATCTCACTAGAGGCCAATTTCAGCATTTCATTAGTCTTCTGCAGCACACTCCTCCTTTTGGCAATTCAAGCTCAGTAGATAGTAGCCAGCCCAAAAGTGTCAATCCCTCTTAAGAGCCCATTCCCTTCACCTAGTTCCTACTTGGGTATCCCTTTTATTTTTTGCGCCACCACACACGTTCTTGCACACACATATTGCACTGTCTTTTATTTCTTCACACCCCACCCCTTAGATTGTAGATTAAAGGGCAGCAGACCATATTGCATCTTCTCTTGCTTTATTTCAAGCTTATACCAAATACAAACCCGTTAGAATAAATTTACCCAATGGTGCCTCCATCACAGCAAAATTTTTTTGTAACCATACAATTTTCTCCTTCCTTTGTCATACATGTTGTTCTTTATGTTCGAGAATTTAATTTCAATCTTTTGTCTATTTCCTAATGCTAGATGTGAACTCCTTGATTATGATTGGTTTGGCTAAACTACAATAAGGTCTCTACCACTTGGTAATCAACAAGGAACTTCCAATCTTACTCACTGTTTCATCCTTTGCCAACTCCTCCACCACTACTCCTATAACCATGAACAATATTTGACATTTTAGATTAGGGCATCTATCTGGGTAACGTTTTCATGTTTTACATGAACAATTCCAAAATCTCAATGACACTTGTGGTATTTGTCATTTGGCTAAACAAAAAAATTTGTCTTATCCTTCTAGTAAGTGTAGAGCTACCAAAATATATGATTTCACATGGACATTTGGGGACCATTTTCTAAAACTTCCATTCATGGTCACAAATATTTTCTAACTATTGTTGATGATTATAATAGATACACTTGGTTTGTTCTATTAAAATCAAAAGCAGAAGTCCAATTGAACGCTCAAAATTTTGTTGCTCTCATTAAAAATCAATTTGAAACAAAGGTTAAATGTATTAGAGCAGACAGTGATCCAAAATTTTTCTTCAAAGATTTCTTTTCATTAAAAGGAATTTTACACCAAACAAGTTGTGTTCCCACTCCACAACAAAATGCGAGAGTTGAAAGAAAGCACCAACACATTCTCAATGTTGCTCGAGCACTCATTTTTCTATCACATGTGTCAACTCATATTTGGTCCTATGCCATAAAACATGTTATCTCATTAATCGGGTTCCCTCTCCCATCATTCAAAATAAAACTCCTTATGAGTCATTACACAAATAGCCACCAGCTTTTTCCATGATTAAAATTTTTGGTTTTTTATGTTATGTGTCAACACACATAGTAAAAAATTTGACCCCTGCATTCAAGACGTGGTGCGTACTTAGGTTTTCAAAATGGCACAAAAGGTTATGTTATTCTAGATTTGGATACAAAAGAAATTTTTATTTCTAGAAATGTGCTTTTTCATGAAATGATTTTTCCTTTTGCTACAAATGAAGAGCCCATCCATCCTTGTCTCGTCCTAGCCCAACCTGGTCTTGCTCAGACATTGTTTCCCATGCACCCATTATCACCCAAGAGCCCAAACAAACATGCAACCACCTACATTCATCTACAAAAAGTGTCTAAGACCCAAATTACTTCTCGTGACCGAGCTCAATTCACCCAACTCATCTCTTATGACTGAACCTGATTTGCCCTTGTTCGTTTCCATCTTGTTCATCCTCCCCAAACGTAACCATGTTGAAGACGACTACATGGTTGTTCCTCTTAGTGTCATGAGTCACTACAATTCGTAGTGTTGCAAATTAAAGAAGTCCCTCTAGGGTTTTGAAAATAAGCAAGCAGGAAATGGAACAAAAAGATGTCTCTCTTACTCTTATATTGTGAATATAAACAAGCTCATGTTGATCATAGCCTTTTCATTAAATCTGTTGCACATGATTTTACTGCTTTGGTCATATATGTGGATGACATTGTTGTTGCTGATTCAAATGCTGGAATCTCCCTGTGTCAACAAAAATACTGATTAGATTTCCTCAAGGATTCTGGTATGATAGGATCCAAACCATGTTCCTCACCCATGGACAATGCACGTTGTTTACATCAAGATTTCTCTAAACCTTTTACTGATCTGCTTTCCTATAGAAGACTTGTTGGTCGTCTATTGTATCTTACAAGCACATGTCTTTATATCACTTTTACCACACAACAACTAACTCAATTCGTGGGCCATCCTACTCAAATGCATTCTCGAGCAGCCATGAGGGTCCTTCTCTATCGAGGGTCCTTCTCTATCTCAAGGGCATCCGGGGGAAGGTTTGATGTTCAGGCATGAGTCTCTTACAGGGTATTATTTCTTTCTTGGAAATTCCTTAATTTCTTGGAGAACAAAGAAGCAAAACACTGTATCTTGCTCATCATCTGAAGCAAAATACTGACCCCTTGCTTCAGCCACTTGTGAGTTACAATTGCTGAATTTTCTGCTTAGAGATCTAAAATTCCATTGTTCCAAACAAGCTGTCTTGTACTGTGACAATCAAAGCGCAGTTCATATCGCAACAAATCCTGTTTATCCATGAGTGGACAAAATATCTGGACATTGATTCTCACCTCTTTTGTGAGAAACTACAAGCTGGGTTGATGCAATTAATTCCTTTGTCATCCTCAAACCAGCTAGCTGACTTCTTCACAAAAGTTCTCCCTCTCCAAGGCTGTTCAACTTAAACTTATCCAAGTTGGAGTTAATCAACATCTTCCTACCTCCAACTTGTGGGGGGCTAACAGATAAAGCGCCCAATCCATCCCAAAAACAACATTGTGCAGCAATAGAAATGGGCCACAATACACAATTGGCTAACTCATATTTTTGCATTACAGAAATAGCTGAATAATAGCTGTAAACAGTTAGCGTCCTTCTAGAATTTGATGAGTTGTATAGTGGTTATTTCCTTGTATTATTTTCTGATTCCTTTTATTTATTCTTATCCACATGCTGTAGCAGTATATATAATGTACATTTCTTTCATCAAAGGACAAGGGAAAATTTATTCCAATATCCTCTTTCCTTCCTTTGGTCTTTCCTTTTTAGTACATCAAAGTGTCTTCCCTCTGACTTGAAACAATGGCCTATACACAAAACACCCTCACCCCTAACAACATGTTCTGTGCGGTAAAGTCAGAATGAAAAGTTTATGGTTTATATCATTAATTTAATTCACAACACTTGTTTTAATAACTACATGTATTTTCTTTTAATGCAATATTGCTCGGTTACATGTTTTACTGGACTCAATTTTATATCAAGCTGATAGCTGCATCTGCATGGCATCATGTCATATTGCTATACTTATTATATTCTTTATATTGTTCAGATTGCATTGGCTCGGCCTTCAATATAAAGGGGGCAATGCAGTGCCCCAATTGTCGTAAGATTGAAAAAGGTCAGTGGCTTTATGCTAACGGCAGTAGATCATATCCAGAATTTAGCATGGACGAATGGACACATGATGAGGATCTATATGATGTTAGCTACTCTGAAATGGTAATAGAAACTGCACGTGACCTTGTAATTGTTTCTTCTATTTTGTTTCTCTATTACAGCACAAGTTTGTGTTTCCATTGGCTTATTTTATAATGAGCCTTAAATTTAATAGTCCAAACTAAGTGGGGGTTGCTATTTGTGAATTTGACCTGCACATAACAAGTATCAGTCTTAACTGTTCTTTGTATTAACCAGTGCCACTGTGAGTACTGCTGTCCAGATGAAAGACATATCCTAGAGGGACATTAATCACATATCTTCCCTAACCTGTATGAACTACATTTGATCTTCTACTGATGCTGAGTAACTTAAGTTGCAAACTAGTCTTAAGTAAATACCTTATATATTTTGTCATATGTAAGATCATGAAACTGTGAACGTGTAATTTGTTGGATTTTGTCAAAAATGATTTATCACAATGCTATTTTAGGATATTGTATGAGAATACACGGGAGGAGGGATGGAAAAACTAATTTGTAGATTGAAGAAAAAATTGGATGATGAGTACATTGCCACTTAAAAATTAAAATAAAATATTTCCCGCTCTTCCAAATGTACAACTAATTCCTATTAGTGGATCATTTTCCTCCATTATTATTTACAATGCATAGTTCTAGTTGATATCCCTTTATATATATATATATAGTAGTTTTAATTATTTCATTTCTTTCCATTTGTATGCAAATACATACATTCTGTTTACCATGTTGACTTGACTAAACTTTAGTTCTAAATGCTTTCTGCAGTCCTTTGGAGTTCACTGGTGCCCTTTTGGAAACTTGACCCGACTTCCTTCGTCTTTTGAGTAAGTTTATAGTAATATAGTATATGCATGCTGACTAGTCTCTGTTCAAATTCCTATTAATGATATTCCTTTGTTCTTTTAAGTGCCTTGCCCCTGAGAAATCAAGCATACGTATTTTTGAGAAGGCTGTTTCTAAGATACTATTGGTATTTCAGTGTTATTAATACCACTTGATTTGTTTTTAGGTCCCACACATTATAAAAGGTTAACAATGGTGTGCTTAGCATGGGACCAAATTAGGTTAATAGAGTTAAATCTCAAATGTGGTTTAAATTTTAGGATAAGAATTTTGAGAACTAAGGGGGATAAGTGGGGAAGATAAATAGATATCTTGAAAAATGTATTGAGAATTTGAAGAGAGTAGCATCAGTAGAATATCAAAAAGGTAGTTTCTATGTTGCTTCATAAAGTCTTTGTATTCAGTAGTACTTTAATGCCCAATTGATTGAAGACAGAACTTCCCATACTGCCTTTTATAAGGATTAAGGCTACACTTGGGAATAAGACATAATAGCTCATTGTCACAAATTGTAACATCACACTTCTAATACGTAAGAATAAGTCTTCATGAAACAGTTGCATGTAGGATTTCTTGATACAAAAAGTGGAACTCTAATGTTCAAGCACACTCACATACCCGAAAAAGGTGCAGGGATGGGTCTTATATTCCTTGGCTGTAATCCTCCTTTCCTTGTTGTGAATATCTTACTTTATTCAGTATAACAAAATTAGTCTATCCATGTATGAAATGAGGCTCCCTGGAATTTTACCTATTCTTAGTCCTCTATAATCTATAACAATAATAAAGGGAGTAACCCCAATTGCTCTACACATTTGGTTAGACTACTTTAGCCCTTGACTACTCTCCAAACCTGTCACTGTTCTCTTTCAAACTTCCACGTCAAATTAACTGTAATAAACTATTTCTTTTATATAACCATGTTATTAGTGCAAAGTATTTACTGGCTCGATAACTAATATTTGTCACTGACTACCTTTAGTGGGATCTCTTCTCCCAACCATTTTTTTTCATCCACAAAGTTTGAATCTGAGGCTTCTTTTAAGGGGGGCACTGAACCTAGTTTCACTCGGAACATTAATTTATTGGTACTATATTAACGTTAAAAGAAATCAAATTTAACATTTTCAATAAATAAAAAAATGTAGACAGACACAGACTAGCACTACCAACATAAGATTGGTTTAGAAATTAGAATGTTACTTTGGGGTTTTAAAACTGATTTCAGTTCTGTAACTATTGTGGAACTAAATCATGGTGTCTGTCAGATATGTTGAAATGGAAGATTGGTTAGGATTGTAATAGAATGTTTTGATTATGGAGGATTGGGAGAAGCATAATTTGGTATTAATGCTGCCTCCTCCTAAAAGAAAAGTCTTTTTAATGAAATGGTAGCTCATATTCTGCTTTCTGATTTTCAGGGAAGGGGATTTTTCATCAACTGCATGTAAGATCCTTTTTTTTTTTCCTGAACACTAGCCTCCTTTTCATCAACCTTGCATTTGACAGAATTTGTTATCTCAACTTGAACTTTGAGATGCAGATCATGATATACTGGGACAACATGCTATATTTGCCGAACATACGGCTGTATCTTCTGCTAGTCATCCTTGCCCATATATTGCCTACTTTGGACCAATACATCCCTCCACTTCCAATTCTGGTGGAACTGTTTCCGAAGCTTCTAATTTCAGCCACTGGAATGGTCCGCCTGTACCTGGTGACATGCCAACCCCCTACACATTTCCTGCGGTGGATCTTCATTATCACAGTTGGGATCACAATTCCTCTCATTTTTCTTCTGCCAGCAGCCGTCTAGGGACAACAGATCAGATCTCAGTATCACCTGGTAGTCAAAGGCCAGCCAGAGGTGTTTCAGAGGTCCCTAGATCCGGATCTTTTATGCATCCATTCCTTGTTGGTCACAGGTACCCCGTTTATAGTTTGTGTACCTTACTAGGATGCTTTAGTATTTGCAGAAGTTAGTATATTGCTTAAGCCTCAAATGTATGGGCTCTTATTGTTGTATGCTGTCAAATGCTTAAAGAAATTGGGTTAATTCAATTGATAGATTAAAAAAACGATGGAACTAGGCATATTTTGCGGTTATTGAAAATTTGGGAAGGTCATTAAGTTCAATTGATAGAGTAAAAATCAATGGAACTAGACATCTGATGCATTTGCGTGTAATTCTGTAGTTCTGCTGCTAGGGCTGGGAACTCTGTTACGTCTTCAATGATCCCTCCTTATCCTGGCAGCAATGCTCGAGCCCGTGATAGAGTTCAAGCTCTTCAAGCATACTATCAGCCTCAGCAACATCATAATTCTACCTCACTACGGACACCTGTTGCTTCTAGCACTCGAAGATCCAGTAGTCATAGTGCGTCAGTTCAATTAGCACCAGTGGTCTCGTCACCCGACCAAAGTAGTGGCTTTGTTTATATTCCAGGTTCTTCAGCACGCAATTTTCAAGAAGAAACCCATCTACCAAGTCGCTACCATGCTTGGGAAAGAGACCATTTGCCTTCATTGGCATTAAACCATGTTGGTAGAGAATCAAATTGGAGAGCATACCACCAGACTGCCAGTGTGTCAGACCCAAGTATCAGATCCAGCAACTTTCGATTAAGGCATGAATCCGAGCGAATGCCTTCACAAAATCGGTGATATACTGGTTTTATGTCAAACTACAGTTATTGTGGAAAATCAAAATTTATGTTTGCTTGAGAAACGTTACATAATGCTTTTAGCTTGGCTGGCATGTTATAACAGACTATATATACTTTGGCTAGCCTTGGAATTTGTGTTTCTGGCAGCCATATGGCAATGTGATGGACATTGGTCTCCTCTACTTTTCTCTGCCTTGGAGGGCATAAAATAAGATCGTATTTAGCTGGCAAAATTAGGTTTTGGAAGAAATACGGGTGCATTGTCATCTCAAGTGATGAATTAGTGGATGAGAGCATTTGTGGTTGGATTTATTGTAGTGGATAAATGGTTTACTTCTGATATCGATGCTCATGCAAATGCTGTGTATCGAGAATACGGTTGATGTTACCACTAAGTGGCAATGTGATTATAGACTATTGTGCAAGAGTTGACCACACGTTCAGAAATTGTTTCAGAGCAAGTCAATTACGATACTTTTTAAGTAAAAGAATGGATTAACTAGACAATATTTATTTATGTAGTTGTATATTTGATGATAAAATATAGTTAAATATTTTGGCGATTAGTACTTAGATAATTCAATTGGACATAAAAGCCATTAATTTTCTGACATTTTTCTTGCTTTGGCGAATGGCATGTTAAAGTTAGAAAAAAAAAAGTGACATTTTTTTCCCAAGAAAGCCATGTCTTGGGATACAGTCCTTATTTACCCATGCCGTGTTTTATTTTTTAATTTCATTCTTACATTGATATTTCAAAATAACTTAAAAAAATCAGAATGCTTACATCTCAAAATGGGCTATTGATAATGGTATCCTAAAGTTCGTTTAGATTGAATTTCAATAAATCTCGTTGCTTTAATTGATTAAAATAGTTTAACTTAGATTAAGTTTGATATAAAAGTAAAATGTTTTTCATAAGGTCAAAAATATTTTAGAAAATTTAGGTAGTTTTTTATTTTTTTATAAAAATTGAACAAATGTCAAGGAATTTATAATAATTCCTTCTTTTTTTTTTTCAATTAAGACTTTCTTAAGTTTAGGTAAGTCACTCTAATTAATCCTATTTAACTAAGATAGACTTTCTTAATTTTAAATGAATATTTTGACTTTGTATTATAACTATTTTGATTTTTTTTCAAAATATGTTTGAAGGTATCTAGATTTTATAATTTTGTGTGTACAAAAAAAAAAGTTGAAGTAGGAATAACCCATAAGTAGGTAGAGATGTTCATAGAATTGAAATAATTTAACTGAATTAATTTAAATTCAAAATTTTAAACCGAGTTAATTTAATTAGTTTAGTTTTTTCCACTTTTGGGTTCAACCTAATCTCCACATGCATTAGTTTGAATATCATGTGTAACATATGTTAATATTGAAACAAAACAAACATGACTATTATTATTATTTCAAACATTACTTAATCACTTCATTATCCTTTTTTATCTTGTTACTTGGATCCATACAAATGTAAATGTTTACTTTCAAGAATTCAAGCGAATTTTTCTTTTTTTTTTTCATGACTTTTTCATCCACTTCATATATTTTTTTTTTTTAAAATCCACTTTATATATTTGAACTATGTAATGGTTAGTAATCTATCAATCTAACACTCCCAATATTAAAATTTTTTAGTATTTTATATTTTTTCTTAATTATGCCGTGAACTCAGTCAATAGAAGATACCTAGTCTGCGAATTCAATTAATAAAAAAATACTTAGTTAGCAAACTCAGTTAATAGAAGATATCTAACGAACTCAATCAATAGAAGATACTTAGTCGGTGAGCTCAATCAATAAAAAATACTTAGTCGGTGAACTCAATCAATAGAAGATACTTAATCGGTGAACTCAATCAATAGAAGATACTTAGTCAGTAAACTTAGTCAATAAAAAATATCTAGTCAATGAACTCAATCAATAGAAGATATTTAGTAAATGAACTCAATCTTTAATATTTTGTATAATTATTAACTAATTAACAAAGTATATTTTTAATTAAAATTTTACACATTTATATAATAAATGATCGGATTTATCTTAATCTAACGATGACAATTTTTTTATTATTGAATTAGCTTAATTCATGTTATTTATTAAAAATTAAGAGATACAGGCTAATTCAAATTAATAAAAAATAAATTATCAATGTTATATATTTCTAAGCCTAATAAAAACGAAAGATGCTAATAAAGTAATATTACAAAAATGCAGAATCAAAACTTGACTATTATTTTATTACATAAAGTTTTGATATACAATTCAAATAATGTTAAAAAAAATATGCAACTAAAATAATGATAATTAATATTTTGTATACTTTTTTTTATATGTATTTTAGCTAAAACCCAATATCATTCCTAATGTTTGTCGCTCTAAGAAAAAAAAGAAAGAAAATATCCTTTTCTCCATTTCATCATTCTAATTTCCTTTATATAGTAATTATTAATATATATATATATAATGTAAAATGTAAAATTAAATTTATTATTTCAGATAAATAACCCTTGCAAATTGTATCTATATATATATATATATATATATATATATATATATATATATTCTGTCAAAAAGAGATATGGTATATATAACAATATCCTAATAACTAATATATGTTGAAAAAAAAGTAAATAAAGAGCAAACACAAAACGGAGCGTTTCATGTTTGAAGAAAACCTGAAAATGTTAACCATTCTGGGATCCATCGTATAAAACCTCAAATCCAAACCCTAAATATCGAATCGCCGTTCTCATCCCTTCCCAATACTCACCTCACCGCTTTATCTTAACGGTACCACTCTTTCTATCTTATATGAATCTTCTTCTTTTATTTCGTCAACAACAAAGGCGAAGTAGGTTTTTTTACCGTATTTTATTCTCTTTTCTAATTACTTTAGATATTTGAAGGTTTCACTACTTTTTTTGTCCGATTCACATTGAATTTCGATTCACATAATGTTAAATCACATCGGATAAACATCTCCGTGTGGATGCAGAGGTGGTATAACATAGCAGAGAGGAAAAATGAGTCGAGGAAGTGCAGCAGTTGCGAAGGGGAAGAAGAAGGGGGCGACATTCACCATTGACTGCGCGAAGCCAGTGGAAGACAAGATCATGGACATTGCTTCTCTCGAGAAGTTTCTTCAAGAGAGGATCAAGGTTGGTGGCAAAGCTGGTGCTCTTGGTGACTCTGTTACTGTTACCCGCGAGAAGACCAAGATCATTGTCACCTCTGACAGTAACTTCTCCAAACGGTAATATTCTTTCTTACTGCGTGTAAAACTATGGCAATAGATTGCTTATATATTCAAAATGTGATAGCAGAAAGTTTTAAAATGAGGTCGCTGTTAATGTTGTGGTTCTTTGATACCAAGGAAAGTTGCTGACAGATGCCATTAATGTGGCCACAATTATCGTTGTTTTTAATAACACATCACATCTTATCATAGTGTTTGGATAAACTTTTAGATTTTAGGTTATTCTTAGGGGAGAAAGAAGAAGATATAAAAAATTGAGCTTCTTTGATAAGCTCTGAAATTTTATAGTAATTCTTCTCATCTAACTTTTCCTCGAATAAGGACATGATTGATTTTTGCTTATGGGAGAAAGAAACTTAGAGTGCATTTAACCTTATTTTCTTTTTCATAAGTGCCAACTCAAATGTTTATTCAAGTTATATTATCATTTCAAACTTGTTGCATTTATTTTGATATCTGTGAATTAGGGTGTAAGTTTTTAACTGCTTCTATTGTTCCAGGTATCTGAAGTACTTGACTAAGAAGTACTTGAAGAAACACAATGTGCGTGACTGGCTCAGAGTGATTGCTTCAAACAAGGATAGAAGTATTTATGAACTGAGGTACTTCAACATTGCTGAGAATGAGGGTGAGGAAGAAGATTAGTTGTCTCATAACCTTATTCGCCAAGTATTTTGTTTACACTTTTCTTATAGCTAGCTTCCTTTTTGGCAAGGATTGCTTGATATAACAGTGCTTTGTTTTGATCAGTTGCAATTTAACATTTTTTATCATTTAAGAATTGCGGTACTTTTAATGTCAGGTTGGGAACAAGGTTTACTTATTATTCTGTGTTGTTTCAAACATGGTTAAATTGCATTATGTTCCTTTCCTTCCACAATCCCAAATGATTTACCTTCACCTAGATCAGCTCAAATTCCTCATTCTTGTTCCCTATGGTACATTCCCCGTATTCTTTGCACTAGGTTGATCTTTTGTTGTTTGTTTGTCCACTTGCAGCGGGAGAATTAATTTTTTATATAGTGCTGTTGCTTGGTTGGGTAAATTTTCAGTGGATGGAATTGATTTTGGGAAAAATGTTGTTTTTTTTATTAAACAATCCTATTGAATAGAATTGGATTTGGGTTAGACTCAAATTATATCCTATTATCACTCAAATAGTAATCTCACTTTATCAACCTAACCATTTTTTTCTTTAGCTCACAGAATATACCTAAACACATTGTTTTCTGTTATAATCAATTCTATTAAAATCTATAGCAAGCAGGATTTTAATTGTTAAAAGCATCAAAGACGTTTTCTTTTGTAACTAGTTTTAACAGCTTAGCTTTCCCGTCCTAACCTAACCTTATTGCAGTGGGCACGGTAGTTAGAAACATGGGACAGTGAGAATATTGTATGTGTCAAATACATTACACTTAACCTTTTACACTCCTGTATAATTTTTCTTGAATATTAATGGTTAACGTGTTTGATAGTTTTCTACATGTATTTATGAGATAATTTAATTGTCAGTGTGAGAGAGAAAGAGAGAAACTGTTTTGGACGACTTCTAGCCCTGTATCACTGCTGGGTGAGGTCATTGTAATTGCTGACTTGCATATAATTTCTATGTAAGTATACCTTATATTTGGATAATTGGATGTTATACCTAAACCTAATACATCCTTAGAACTGTATTATTGATTATATTTGTTTTTTCTATAATATACTCGTATAATAGAAATCTCAGAGACTATATTGCAGGCATAAAGTTCTGTCACAAGTGATAGGGTGTTCCTTGATTAATAAATTAATCAAAGTCTATTTCTATTAGGTTGGATACGAAATATATATTTTACAATTTAAAGTATCACTGCAATGATTATTTTTTTTAATGATTGATGATTTTTTTAAATTTGAGACAAGCATTTTTTTTTAATGCTTGTGTTCTAAACTTATCGACCACTCTTTGAAGTGTTATTGATCTCATGCTAATTTTTTTCATATTAGGAACCAGGCATTAGAATAAGATTTATCATTGTTTTGTAATATACTCATTTTTTTTTCCTCAAAATGGAATTATGTTAATGTAAGAATTTGAAATCTTATCCTAGACTACTAGGTCACCAATTTCTGACTCCTTGTCCCCTACATTGCTGAGAAAGATAAGGGGAGGGTCCCTCCTTGGTTAAATCCTCAAGCAATGTCATGTTGTAGTCTACTCTTTCAATCATGAACCTACAATTAAATATTTATATAAAAACTGGAAGAAAATGCAAGTAAAAAACAAAAAGGTCGAACAGTATTAATCTCTGTTAATTTAATTTTTCATTTACTCGTCGCATTTTCTCATTTTTTTTAAAAACATGTTTTTATGTGAAGAATTGAGAGGATAAAATATCAATTTTAAGTAAAATGGAAAAAAATAATTTCTAAAATATAAGATTTGTTATATTAAGAATCTTTTGATTAAAAGATACCGTTACACTAAACTAGATTCCTGATAAATTCATCAGTACAATATGTTTAGACTATATTATTGTACATGTAAATATCAATTAATCAAAACATTGTTAGCATGAAATCTCTAATGTCTACAACCTTAATTTATACTATCAATTAATCAGAGATTATTAAAATAGTTATTATAAAATCAATAATTATATTATATATAATAATTAGTAGTTGAATGAAAATATAATTTTTTGTTTTATATTGCCAGTAGATTTTAATTATATTCATAGAATAATGTTGTGTATTTTTGTAAAATTGTCTGAACAATTTTTTTTCAGTGATTTAGATAAATTTATATGATCTCTAAAAATATAATAAATTTGAATCAAATTTATTAATAATATTAAAAACAGTATTACAATTTGATGCCTTGGGATTGATTTTATATATATATATATATATATATATATATATTCTGCAAACTTGAGATTACTAAAACTTGGAATACAGAATGGGGCATGATATACTAATGAGTAATATACAACAAAATGTTTAATCTGAGCATAACTTTCATAATGTCACTCCCAGATTTTGTCCTCTTTCTTTATCCAACCTAACTTGCATAACTTCTTTATCTCTCACACAATTTTGATATTTGTGCATTACGTGTTGTATACTTCAAATGACACTTCACAATAAAATCCAAATGTTAGTTGAGTACCACTTTTTAAAATATTCATTCCAATTTTATAAACAATTATAAATTTATCAATCATTAAATACTATACTAGATTTATTTTTCAATATAAAGGAGTTTCAATTGATAATATAATATGTTTGGATGGATTTTTTTCTAAAAAAAATAATATTTTATATGAAAAATTAATAGCAATTTTTTTTCTAAAAAAAAATCTTATTTTTATTAATAAGATCAAATTAATTAAATTGTAAAATAAAAAGAAATAATTGATAAAATTAAATATATCTTTAATTTTTAATATTATGTTAAGTATTCATAATATTAATAAAACACTAATAAATACTTAAAATCAATATAAAGTACTGAATAATGATATTTTATAATAATATATATTTTTCTAATAATACAAGTCATTTAGTATTTTTAATAGATTTCACAATTTTTTCTAATTTTTCTGTATAATTTATTTTCTTCAATTGAGAAATATATGTGTAAATAAATAAATAATAAACACCATTTTATATCTAATTTTATATTAAAAAAATCAACATTACTTTGAATTTGAGCATCATAAAAGAATATTGAATACAATAAAATATGTTAATGATATAAAAGGTTGATAATACTCTTTCCATTATTATTTATTTTGAATTGTCTGTCTCCTTTTATCAGACTCTTTATAATTTAATGATATATTATTTTCTTCTAAAATATTTTGAATTAAATATTTGAGAAGAATAAAATACATAAATTCTTTTAATGGGATCTAAAAATATAATTTATCACAAATATTAAAGTAACACTCAAGTACTTTATCTTTAAATATGTAAGAATAATTTTAAAATAATAATATAAATAATTTTTTTTTACTTAATTTAACTAATTTTCTTAGAAAAGCTAATTTAGATGAAAGGGTAATAACATTTTGTATGTGGATGAAATGAAAAAAAAAAATATCTCTGTTATCAGCATTGGGTGCTTTATAACATTGTTGGACTTTGGTATCTCCAGCAACACTCTTGGTTTCTCTCACTCTTGTCTTAAGCTTCAATTTCCAACACAACAAACTAAAATGATCCAGCAACACTCATTCAACCCCCACTTTCTAAGGTAATTTTTCACTTTCAGTGGGGCATTCATTCATGCATGCATGCTTTCTGCTTACACAACAGAGTTGAACCACTTTTTTATTTATTTTGTTTTCATTTGGTTTTTGACTGTCACAACAACTTAACTTCCATTCTATTATATTAGCAGCATTCATCAATCACGTTACTTACGCCATCTCTTGTGATCATTTACTTTCACAAACAACTCCACTGTCACTCTCAATCCAATCCCATCTCATCCCTCAAATTTGCATAAAGAATTAACTCTGCAGTTGAAGGTTGAGAAGAAACAGGAAACACCACAAGTACCATTTCATTGCATCAGCTTATTCGTCACACTCAGGTCAAGTCATGCCATTCAATTGCTTCAGTCAAAACTCTAAATTTAAAGCCTCTCCCATTCTCCTGCATTAACTACTCAGAATTCATTAGCACTGAATTTTCAAAAGAAACCACTATTTTAATCATTTAAAGTTACAATTCTGAACTGTATAATTTAACTCATTAGTTTCTATTCAGCCTACTTTCAGTAATTTTACTTTTTTTCTCAAACTTAATTTCAAATAAACTCTCTTTCTTATCAAATGAATAAAAAAAATAGGACGAAATATTTTATATTTACATTATACTAAATGCATATATTTTTTATTTAATCATTTTCTTGTAAATTAATTCCTTAAATTTGGTGACCAAGACAGGAAAAGGTCATTAATGCTAAGACATTCCTGAGTAAAATTCCTTTTCATATATCTAAATAAAGTGCAAATGAAATAATTAAAGCCTTTAATAATTTGGCTAATAAAACACTCTTGAAATAGAGAATGATTTTAGAATACGTTTAACAATTTAATCATAAGCAAATTAATCCATGACAGATAACAAACTAACACATTCTAACAAAATGAGTTGTTCTACTTTTTCTTGTGTTAACTGAACATAGTGCATGGCATAGTGCAGTGAGCTAATTAAACAAACAAAACAACGTTTGAAAGGGAGGAACAGAGAACAATGTAGAGTTAAACAGATGGAAAAACACTATTATGCAATACCAGTATCAGGAGTCAAGAGGCATGAGTCTGAATATGTCACCTCTTTTCAAATTTTTTTGTTTCTAACTATTCTGAATGTGTACATTCCAATTGA
Organism: Macrotyloma uniflorum; assembly: GCA_016859785.1. Taxonomy (NCBI): domain Eukaryota; kingdom Viridiplantae; phylum Streptophyta; class Magnoliopsida; order Fabales; family Fabaceae; genus Macrotyloma; species Macrotyloma uniflorum. The sequence continues at coordinate 2,714,635 of BDMB01000024.1, forward strand.
CCCTGCAAAATACCAATCACATGAAAACCTCTGTTTCTGAAGGTAACCCTCAATTTTTTATCAATGAAAATCCACTTATTATATGTTATATACCCCTTAAATTTGAATGAAGCAACAGTAAAAAAAAATTTACATTTGGGGGAGTGGTATCATGTATGAGAGAAAAGGGGAGGGGAAGATCATCTCTAGGTGTCATTCACCATCTTACCAAAATTGAATTGAATTGGAAGAAGAAACAAAATGGTGGGAAAATCAAGCTGGAAAAGGAGAGCACGTGCAGAATCAAGGTCAAGCTTGTGGGATGCTGCACGTGCCCTGCTTCTCCAGCAAGACGTACCCACCAATGATGACAACAGGGAATCAAGTTGCTGCTAGCAATGGCTGATGAGTAGAGAGTGGCATTCCATGAAAAAAAACTCATGCAGTGATGCACTTATATATCCTCAAGAAGAGAAAGGAGAGTGAAGAAGGAGTAATTAGTAGATGTGTCAGTGTGTAAAAGAAATTAAGACATTGAGTACTGAAGTGTACATTCTTTAAAGACCCAAATGAGCTAAAGAAGCAATATGAACTTCCCCCACGTACTTTGCGTATGGTTTCGAATAAAAATAGAGGGGGACACTGAGGACTGTGGAAATCTCCAATGCCCCTCTTTTCCCCTTTCAAAACCCCATTCATTCATTCTTACTCACTCTCATTTTGCCTCTGCTGTTCACAATTCCTGCCTTAAAAATGTAGCAACATTTAATATCATCAATGACTTTTTATCATCATTTTTAATAATAATATAAAAAACTATGCATTAATTTACTTGGGACAGTTGCATGTTCTTGGTTGCATTGCTGGTGTGATGAGATTGGAAGTGATAACAGTCATGTTAGCATAGATTTGACCTTCAAATTTGACACGGCCCCAGTAAATCTATTCTCACATGTTCATAGTTCGATTTTCTACATATCACATTTATTCTCTATCACCAGAAATCTTTTTCGAATGGCTAAAGTTATTGTGAATAACAATAACAAGAAGAAGATCAAATTAAAGTATACTCAAAGTTTTCTTAAAACATTATTTTATTAGATGATTCATGTAGTTGGTATTGCTCATCAATGACTTGATTGAATAAAGATGAACTGAGTATTGTTGCTTATGTAAGTGTCAGTTTTGTGGGGGCACTTTTTTGCAGCCGGGGCAATGCCAGTTTCTAAGGAATTATTGTTACTAACAAGAGAAAAGTGAATAAATTGAAGGAAATGTTACTAGAATGAGTAATAGATTAAGTGAAAGCACTGTGTGGTTCTACTTGTGTGACAAGAAAATGCAATGTGAAGGAGAAAAGGTTGTGTTGTTGTGTTGGTTAACAATAACAACCATATTTATGAGTGTTAGTGAAAAATTGTATGAAATGGAAGAAGAGTTAATTTTAGATGTGATGTCAGAAGTTAAACAAAACGTGGAGATTAAGGCGGTGAAAAAAGAGAATGGTAGGTGGTAAAAAGGTGGGGAATAGAGGCTAAGGTATGCACAGAGACCAAATTGGCATAAACAGGAATGAGAGATTGCGTGTTCAGTGTTACATTTTTCATTTTCAAAGGAAACAAACAAACAATAATACATAATACATGCATACAACAACATAAACCTCGAGAAGTTTGGGTAGATTCATACCCCTACACACACTCATACTGGTTTTTTTATTTCTACAATTATTGTTCGAAACTGTTCATTTCTAAGTTGATTTTCCACAGATCAGAGCTTCTTCTTCAACCAGATTATCCCCTGTGATCTCAAAATTCAACCCAAGAGATCCTTCAAAGCAAATAAATAATTATGGGTTTTAACTCATGTTTATCAGAGGTTAGAAACCAAAGAGATCTGTGAGGAATTTGAAGCCATGGGATTTTTATTGGGGTTTTCAAATAGTGGAAAAAATTTTAACTTTGTGGAAGCAATTTGTGGTGTTTATCTAAGTCATTGCACATGCAACATCGAACATCGATGACATCATGATGTCAACTATCTCACTCTATGACCACTAATTATCATGACAACATTTTATACTTATAAGTTCAACAATGTGCAATTAGGTCAATAAATTTTTAATGTTAACATAATATTATCTTAAACTAAATATCATCTTGAAAAAGTATGGTCCTAACCTACATAATATCCTCATATAATAGTGGCATAATATACATATTCCTCTCCTAACTATTGTTATACCTAAATATCACCTTAAAAGAAACCTAATCTAAATCTTATCAATCCTAACATAAACTTAAATCTCACCTTAAAATAAATCTAATCTAGTCTTATCAAACCTAACATAAATATTGTCATGTTTAATTATACAAATAATAAAAATATTAATTTTTTAATTTGTAATTTTTTTCAATACTATTTTTATGTTGTTCTCCTTTTATAATAGGTTATATCTGGTATGTTCTATTTGTACTTTTTCAACTGACCCAATATTAAATCAATTACATTATTTTAAAATTTGTGTGAATGATGGAAACAAAACATGACAAGTGGCTTAACTGTTACAGTTAGACATGGAGAATAGTGTAATTCAAAAACGTTAGAAAGCTGCCAGTGTTGGAGATTTTGTAGTCCAACCTTATTTATGTCAAGCCAGTTTATACCTTGTCCTGTTTATCATCTATGAAACACACAAAGGACTTGTTATGTACTACTCAAACATTTTACTTTAGTTTCTCATCAGTTTTCAGTTTTATTTTCACTCTTTCATAAAAAAGGTTTCAGTAACTTTTTATCTAAACAAAATTCAACAAATAGATGTGACACAGGACCAATTTTGTACCTTCCATTTTCATCTTAATTAATTATCTTCGTCCCCACTGTCAAGTCTCATGAAGACAAGAAATTGGGTCCCGTACCTGTTCTTAAACTTCTAGTTTTCTTTCCAATTTTTTTGAAAAGGTTATTTCTTTAAAAAAATGATTAAAAAACATTTTAAAATATAGAATTGGGTACTCATCACTATTCTTAAATCCGAATTAATCCAATAAATTTAGAAAGGAGAAAGAACATTTAGAAATAACCAAAAATATATTTAAAGGTTGTACTTTTTACAAGAAGGAAACAAAATAAGGTAAAAGATATGTGTAGAAGTGGAGTATTGGGCTGGAAAATGCAAATAGATGGTGGGTTTGGGCTTTTGATGAGTGGTAGGTGAAAGAATAATGAATGATTCAAGTGTGTGGTGACTATGCAAGCGTTGATTAGCCGTAACCTTTGTTTTTGGAACTTCTGAGACACTTCTGAGTTTTGATTTGAAGAAGCAAAACAGAGACCATGAAACAGTTGAATTGTTGAAGAACATAATAAAGAAATATAGAGTTAGTAATTGTGAGTTGAAAATGGTGTATTCGATAGTAAACGGAAATAGGAAACAGAGAGTGGCTTCTTTCTCTACTGGTAGATGTCTGTGTCTGATGTCAATTTCGAAGAGCAATATTAAAGAAACAACATATTTAATAATTGAAAAGAAAGAAAGAAAACGATTGAACCAATTGCTTCCATTTCACGTAATCTATACATTACTCAATTATACACAAACCTCAACAACAAAGATGTTTAAATTCAATACAATAGAATAGTACTTTCCGATTGCTTTTTAAATTCAATAAACCCACTCAATTAGATTAGACAGGTCTTAATAGTACTTCAAAAATTAAACTCAAATTCAATCACTAAAATGTTTAAATTATGTTATATTTTAATACGTCTATTCTTGTTAGAGACCATTTTTTCCTCTTTTTTAATCTCTGTCTTATTGATATTTTTTCTTTTTCGTGTTTTAAATGTAAAGTACAGTGATTATGTCGATGATTAGTTTTCGTCTTTTCTTAATCTTATTGTAAGTTTCCTAAACTGTTTTAAATAATTTGTATTTGAAATTTGTGAGTAAATTCCGGTAACTACTCTTAATATTTTATGAAATTATATTCTTTTAATTTTATATTATATTTATAGTAATATTTTTTGTACAACAAATAAAAATGGTATAATTTAACGAAATTTTAGAGATAATAATTTTAATTTACTCCAAATTTATTATACCGAGTTCCAAATTATTTGGTCTTTAAAAAACGCATTAACCCGATTCTTTAATTATTTTACTATTTTTTTATAATTAAATATTTTCATACCCAATTGAATGATTTAAAGAAAAGTTCCATCTATACCTTTCATGGTTACTGGAGAAGCATGTAATATGTATCTGTCCTGGTGGGCCCTTTGGCCCATGTTTTTTTTTCAGTTTATATATATATATATATATATATATTATCATTTTAAAAAAGATATTATTCTAATCTAAATTTGAATTAATTTAAAATATTATCCTAGTCCTTGACTAATATTATATTTTTATTATTACAATAATAATAAATAAATAATTTTAGTTCTAAATTTTAAACTCCTTAAGTGTGAATTTTTGAATTTAAGTAAGTGTCTTGTTAAAAAAATAAATATAAAAAAGTGGATCTCTAAAAGACAAAAATTAAAAATTTGAAACAGTAAAATGATATGTTACTAAAGAAGCTTGATTGAAAATGATAGGGAAATAAAGCTTTGTTTGGTGGTATTTTCTAGATTAAAGTCAGCCACAACTTTTCATCAAGAAAAGGATAAAAAAAAATAAAAAAATAAAAAAATAAAAGAAAATAAACCACAACTTATATAGCCGCCTTGACATTTTGAGCCTGCGGTCCCCAAAAATCGAGTAAACTACTCAATCGATAAGAACAAGATCCTTTGTTTTATTATTATTAAATTTATTTTATATCACATATAGAACAATAATTTAATTAGAAATGGCTCCTTTTTGTTGTTTCTATTTAATTATAGAAGTTCTTAGGATATTTTATTTTTTTATTAATATTTATTGTGATTGATTGATGGCTAATGTTTGGAATGCATCTTATATAGTCGAGAATTGAAATATTATATGTTATTCTAACTATATAAGTAGATATATCTGACCAAATATTGGGCATTAATTTCGAAAGAGAAGTTGGAGGAATGTTCCAGTTTTAAGCTATGAACTCACATCACAGGAGTTTATAGATAACATCATTCTCGTGATAAATGGTTTTGGGTCAAAAAACTTTACTGAAATTTTCTCAATTTGATATATTAGTCGTCACAACATCGAAAAATGAGGTGTGGTTAAAGTATGAATGAAATGAAGTGTAAAGATAGTATTAATCAAATGAGGTGTTGATATTACAGCACTTGGCATTATTAATCGGTGTTTACTTGTTGACTCCAAACTCAATGGCACATGCATGACCTAACTTAGGTAAACGTGTCTTATCCTTCGATTTTAAAACATGTAATTCATATTAATAATGATTTGAGTATAGTTCAAATACTTAGTTCTTAAGCTGAATCAAGATTTCATGAATTAGACTCTATTTCTAAATCAGAATAAGTGTGATGTGTTATTTTAAGCGGATGGTTTTTTTTATTTTTTATTTTAAAATAAATTAGACGCATAATATTTTTTATATAATATCATAGTTTAATTAATAAAATTATTAAATCTAATATATATTATACTCGAAAATGAGACCACTTCTTAATAAATAATTATGATCAATTTTTACATAAGTCTTGTTATATTTAGATGGAGTTATTTATTAATAGATTATATTTAATTTAAAAAAAACCTCCTTAATATTAATTAAATGAAATCGAATTATAATATATAAATGAAGTATAAATTCTATTTTCTAAATTAATTTTTGGGATAAGTTAAACTTATAATAACTTTTTATATTTTTATAATTAAATAAAAATTTAAATAAAAAAAATAATAATAAAATAAATAATGATTTATTCTTTAAAATTAATTTTGACATTAATGAACTTTATTTAGTGATATTTTAGAATTTTTTAAACTTTATTTAATAATTATACATATATTTAGATAATAATTATATTAATTTAATTAATAATTTTCTCGATTTAATAATGTATGTTCGGATTAAAGATGATGAAATAAAAGGTGGTGAAATAAAAGATTATTAAAAGATACTATGAAAATTCATGCAATAAGAGAGATGAAGCGATGATGGGTCAGATGATGTAAATAGAGGAAAATGAAGGACTTATCTTGCGGATTTGGATAAAATTCAGGAGTATAATGTAAAGATGCAGGACCTAATCCACCACCCGAGAAAGAAAATGACTTATCACGTGACCCACAAGTACAGTCACGTGTCTGTCAACCTTCTCCTTCAGCCTTTTAGTCCCTTAAAATCCCCGAGTAATGTGGGCCCATATCCTAAGCAATCCTTATCTCAACGTGAACGAGGATCGATGTGGCCACGTCACAGGCTCCAACATGGATCAGACTGGACGGCCCAGATCTCTCTCGACCCGAAAGAGTTGTTCGACATTTAACACCCTGGCGTCGTTAAATATGGTACCCATAGGGCGTGGTTGTATCTCTTACTCTGAGACCTGCTCATTGGGATTTCCATACGCCGGATCTGCTAAAATAAGCCTGATCCGTATGGGCCTCCTCGACCACTTGTGGGACGACACCGTCGCCGGCCCAAGGCCCGAAAACGGTCTCAGCAAGCTCCGTAAACACCACACCTTCAATTTCCGACCTAGCTCCGGCAAGGGTACGACGCTGTTACCCATATCACCAGGACCACGAGTCCACAACTACAATCGTTAACTCAACTCTTATCATCGTTATTATACTTATAACTATCATCGTTATAATCTAAACCTTCAATCGGAGATCGATCGGAGTGTTTTAGGTTGCATGCTATCAGATCTGCACCCTAAACACGCTTTTCAACCACCAACCTACAAATCGTATTAATCAATTCCACTCGATCTATATAATAAACAAGATAGATGACGAGATGACATAACCTAAACCTAATAATCACTTTAATTTGGCGATTGTTTCATCTGAAATGTTCGTAGATTTTTTTTCTTCCTCGGTGTTTTCTGTAAGGAAATAAAATATGCTAACGATCAGACATATTTATTATTGATCAGAACCGGAGAGCGGGAGCGTGAGATCGTACGGTGACGAATCATCGTCGGAGGAAACGACGAGAGTGACGCGTAGTATCATGATCGTGAAACCGCCAGGGTACCAGAGTGGATCGCCTCCGGTTTCTCCCGCCGGTTCTACTCCTCCGGTTTCTCCATTTTCGGGTAAGGTCGTTATTTCTTTCCTCCTCTTTTACTGTCACGGTAAAAATAAGTTAATTAATTAATTAATTGCACGGTCCAGTAAACGTAAACGGTGCTCCTTAATTTTGGGTAGCGGATATTTTGTCGTTTTGTGTGGTGGCATGATAAAGCAGTGTTTGGTGGGAGTAGTTATGAATCATGATACTTGGATAGTTAAAGTGACTTGCACAACTTGATGTGGTTGTCCACATTAGGAGCACCTTAGTTAGTCACAGTATGTGGGACCATTATACAGTCATATCCATGTTTTTGGGATCAACTCAACCCATGTCTGAATTTCACAACTAGACTAGCCTACTTGGTTATATTAGAACTTATGTGCTTGAAATTCGTAGGAAGGATGATGGGTTTTGTTAAAGAATAGGCGAACGTTAAGAAGAATAAATTGTACTGATGTGATGTTTGTGCATGTGTTTAGGAGCAAAAGATTCGTTTCGGTTTCGAAGAAGGTCCGCATCAGATGCGTACGAGAAAAGAGGGCAGAACAGATCAGGCCCTTCTTCTCCTTACGATGTGTGAGAAATGAGATGCATTTTCTCATGTCCGAAAGCTGAGAATGGAGCAGCAGCCCTTTTGGCCTTTTCTGTATTCATTTTTGTTTAGTCTTGTGTGCATGTATGGATGTATGTAAGGAATGAACTGAGGTTGAGGTTGAGGTTGTGCTGCAGTTCACGCGAGCTAGCTTTTTGGTTTAGCTTCTATAAGTTAGGTGTGCTGGGTAGTGGTTGGAAAATTGTAAGTAAGAAAGTGTAAGGGTAGTAGAGTAGCTGTGTATCTTACTATTATGTATCTGTATATTTATGATCAATAAGCCATTCCTCCGTTTGTTGGTGTTGTTCATTTCCCCTCGTAAATTAAGTTTACCTTGCCGAATAACAACCTTCTAACTCCGAGTATTTCATAGGCCTAAAGAGTATTTCAGCACAATGACCACAAAACGGAAGTTAAATTCAAAATCTGTGGTCTTCAATAAGTAAAGGGTACATTATATTGATGTACTTGCTCTTTTTTCAAGAACCTGTTGCACTTTTAACTTGATGAATGCCACGGGGAATGCGAAATACTGAAAAGATCTGCTTAATAGATAAAAATAGTTGGTTTCCAACATAAATTTCATGCACAGCCACGATCTTAAATTGTAATCATAAACTTGTTCTATCTATCAATTCTTTAGATTGATTGGTGAAAATTATAATATAAATTATACAACTCTTAAGAATGAGCCTAAGAAGAAAACATAGTATCCTGTTATACATAGCATCCTCACGTCTAAGACAAAAATATGTTGGGCAGCTTGATGGTGTTTGATGATTTCCAGGGAGGGAGAAACTCCGTTCATTGGAGAAGTTTCTGGAGTCATAGGATAGGATAGATGGAGCAAGAGGGCGGTGTAGACAACAAGGCCAATACGACCATTGTCTTATCACCAAAATTAAGTTCTTAATATATTTTTTTAAAAATAATTCAAATGAAAACTTTCTCAATTATTTTTTTAAAATGCATTTTGATATCAATTATACTGTAAATCCGTGATTAAATGAACAACTATTAAACAAGTTAAAACGTTAAAACACGTAGGCTTTAAAAAAAGTTTGTTTACTAGCCAAGTGAAATTTTTAATTTATAATAAATTTTTAAGTACTTATAAAAAAACTTATCACCACCAAATCAAGATGAGTCTTGCATATGTTACACATCGATGTTGTATTATTTTTCTTTCTTCGTTGCAAAAGAATCAATCATACAAAATTTCTCAAGAATCGCAACTAAAAGTAAAGGACCTGAAGGTACTCTTATCGTGTTTCCCCGCTTCTATTCTAGACTAGGGTTCTTTTCATTGCTTACTTGACCTTGAAAGATTTATTATAATTTCAAGTACACTTTAATTAAGAAATTCATTACTTCTTGAGAAATAGACACAGTACGATGAACAAGAAAAAGGAGTTAAGGAGAGACCAGATAAAGTTGCAATTGCAGAACAGAAGCACCACTAGAGTAGAACCGACCAAGAAAAAGGAATAATACATTTCACATAATTCAGTTATCGCCATAGGTTGCACAAAAAAATCAAGATTTATTTTACAAGAAAAAGTAATAATAATGTTTCTAAGATTCAGAACATGGTATCCTTTGTCATATGAGAAATACAACGTGGTGAACACAAGTAGTCATATAATTGATTAATTACAGTATCAGTGTCATAGCAAGAGGTTAAGTTAAGCTTCATGAACACGTATCTACCAAAAACAATATTCTTGAGCAGTCATTCAGATGAATGGCATAGAAATTTACGCATTTGATAACAAAATTCTCTTTGCATTCACAAATTACATGCTAATTTTGCCAATCACAATCAACCAACTGGTGTATAAAGCAATAATTTTTGCTCCTGCAGAAAAGAATGGCCGGGTGGTTCAATTTACAATATAGTATCATTGACAATCTGTAATCATGAAGGCTCTCCCATGCCAAACTCCTACTTGACAATTTAAACTCCGTAAAGCTGAGTTAGCTGGATTGAATTCCTATTTGAACCAAAAATCTTTCACAATACTAGTTCTTTCCCTGTTTGGGTGGCTGCTGAAAAAAGTTAGGTGAAATATAAATGATGCACAAACGTTCAAAATAACATAAAGCTAGAAAAAAATAAAAATACAACAGCGATAGTTGATATTTTACCTTCTTAACACTCTTTTGCGAAGAACTACTTCCTGATCCTCTATCAACTGGTTTCAATATCTCAAAGGAACATACAAGAGAATCATCAACGCTTAGCAATGCACCAGCATTGTCAAATTCTCCACCATAATTTGGAGCAGAAAATATCGTCACTAATCTTCTTTTAGCAAAAAACTCATATCCGTCTTCCACAACCTATTGACAAAATTAGACCTTGATCAGAAGAAGTTGGAATAAGTAACACCAATGATGAAGTTTAAAATATATGAGCAAGAATAATCAATGCCTGTAATAGTTGGACAGAGTCGGATGTAAGATCCAACAGGTGAATTGGGTGTTCAAAGTTTCATCAATCAAATAGAATTATGCTTATAAGAACAACAAAAAATTGCAGCACCAACTTCAATTCTTTAACTGGTCCAATCTTCGAATATGAAATAAGAGGTGTTTACCTGATGTCCTCTGCAAACAAGATCAAGGTCGTTTTTATCCAAAAAGTCTGCAACTACATCAGGTCCAAAAGTGCATGAAACGCCTCGGTCACTATCTGCCCAACCCTCAATGCTAGCATCAGGATCAGACCAAAGCAAATCACATAAGAGACCACCATCTGGAATTTCAGTAGGTCTTTGAATCTCTTTTATCTGATCTAAAGTTTCTAATTCTGGAGAAAGTCCTCCATGCATACAGAGTATTTTCTCATCAATGAGAGCAGCCACCGGCAAAGAGTTAAAGCAATCGGTAAATATCTTCCATAGCCTTACATTGAACCTCCTTTTACATTCATCATAGAAACCATATATACGGTTAATCTTTGCTTCTTCATGGTTTCCCCTCAAGAGAAAAACTTTGTCTGGATATCTTATTTTGTAGGCCAAAAGCAAACAAATAGTCTCCAAACTTTGCTTCCCTCTATCCACATAGTCCCCCAGAAACAAGTAGTTTGCCGCAGGAGGGAAACCACCATATTCAAACAGCCTCAATAAGTCCTGGTACTGACCATGTATATCACCTACAAGAGAACCACAGCATCAGAAACAAGGGATTGAAAAAATGGAACAATTCCATACCTATTATCGAATTTGATTCCTTTTAAGCGAAAAAATCGCACATTAAACTTATTGATTAAAAGATGAAAGGTAGAGAATTGTAATAAAATTAAATATAAATATAAATATAACAATGATAAAATTTAAGGGTAATTACAATTTCAATCATTGATTTCTTAATCAATAGTTATTATCACACACCCACACACACAGATAATATATATATATATATATATATATATATATATATATATATAAGAATGCATTTGAAGAAATACATCAAATATACGAACAAAATAATTATGAGCAAATATCTCTTTCTTTTTGTCTGGTTTTATTAATAATTCATTGAACAAACAAGACACATATAATTGGATCATTATCTTTCTTGATAGACCAAACTGTTATAAATCCCAAAATCCAAAGTTCCATTTTTTTTTCAAAACTTGCAGAATTTTCCTTCACCTTCACCTTCTGATTAAAATAAAACATCTTCTGCATATTATTAATACATATGATAATCAAAACAACATACTCACTCCTTTAGAAGCAAATCGATTCTCCCTCACCGTATGATCATTTAAATTGTCGTGAATACACACATGAATAGATAAAGGAATGGGAAAGGAAATCCGTAAGATTTGGGAAATGAATAATTTGAAGATGGCTAACCGCAGATGCGAATGGGGGCACGGAGATCAAGAAGAATTGGCTGAGAGAGGAAGATTTGTCTGGCATTGACGCAGAGTTGACGAATCTCCGACTCAGAGAGCTGCACCTGTTTGCCTCCTTTCCCTTCGAGAAGCCTCCTAATGACGTCATCCAACACCGCCTTGTCCATCATCCCCTCCATTGTCGTCATCATTATTTTCCCTCTTCTCTGTTACCTCTTCCTATAACAACACAAAAAGCCTCTTTCTTTTGGATGGATGGTGAAGCCAAAGATGGGAGAGGAAGAAGATAAATAAAGAAAATTTAGTTGTGGGATGGGAATTTTGGCTAGATTGACAAGATGGCCCAACCTAAACACAAACACAAACACCCTTTTCAGCTTTTAGATCATCTTCTTCTTAAAATCAACGATCTCTCATCAATTCATCATCCCCACATCATTGAATCGATGGATGGATTAATACTACTATCTCTACCCCTTTCTTTTATTATTTTTGGGATATTCAACTCCACTCCTTAGATGAGGGTGGGTGGCTTCATTTCTAATATTTCTAAAGTTTGGGTTTTCATCTAAAATCGTTCCCCAACTGACTCTTTATTTAGTTGAAACCTTCAACGTAGGAGACCAAATGGCGCGTAAGAATACCATCATCATCCAATCACTATCTTCCACGTGGATTTACTCGTTGGTTGTCTCTGTATTGGTCAAACGTTGGAATTGCTATTTGCCATTCCCCCAGTACCATGTTTTTTTATTATTATTTTTATCATCATGTCATGTCATGGATACGTAATTATAATTATGATGTTTTTGAACTCCATTCTCGTTGTCACACCTATCCAAGAGGAGAAAAAAACAACAGAAACACTAATTTAAGAGTATATCTGGATCACTATGATTTTGAATCTCACAACTCCCATGAGTTTTCCTCACTTGAACAAGTTTCCCATCATTACACACCTTAACTATAAGTTAAAAAATTATTCTAATCGAAATTATTTATTTTAAAATATGAATTCTCAAAGTCAGTTTAAGTTCGAATCTTCAACTTCTCATTTCACCGGTTATAATCTACACGAAAAATTATAAAAATAGAAAAAAAATTAAAAGAGATAAACATGATGAGAAAAAGTATATGGCCCAGTTTTAAATAAAAGAAATTGATGAATAAATTGCGTCGTTCCATGGCCCAAATGTGAAAAGTAGATTATACGAACTGGATATGTTTGGTTGGGCTTGTTTGCCTTGTAAGTCACCAGCCCAAAATAGAAACACGAGGCCCAAACCCATTACTAAAAACCCTAGCATACATAACTTCATTCTAGACTCGCCGTTAATCTGAAGTGAATTTCATTCGTAGGAGTGTGCTGTTTCAACACCCAAAGCAGCAATGGTAAGTGTTTTCTTCTTCGTTTTCCTTTGAACGTAGCGTTAATATGTGTGAATCTAATATTTGACAATCTTTTCTGCATTTGTATTTGCCTTTGATACGCAGGGGATCGATCTTAAGGCTGGGGGTAAGAGCAAAAAGACCAAAAGAACAGCACCTAAGTCCAACGACATCTACCTCAAACTACTTGTCAAGGTTTCTCTCTCTTCGACACTACCTTACGATGTTTATTATGAATATGAAACACTAGATCCGTTGTGCGTGTGTATATGTTTTTTTTTCATGACGATGATGATAAATGTGAATCCCAGCTCATTATGAGACCCTTCTCCATTTGAAGGGTCTGGGAATATACCTTTTTCCACATTTGTCTGAGCCTCATTACACTTTTCTCTCACACTTCACATGCTTTTGGATTATTTTCAATTCGAATATAGAATGGTCACATTAGTGAAATCTCCCTTATGCTTAAATAGTTTGTTGTCTCATCGTCTAAACTGCTGCCAAAGTTTCAATTTTACTCTATGTGGATTAAGTTTCCTTTTTATGTACAATTTTTTCACTGCACATACTTAAAGTTCCCAATGATGCTTTATATTTTACCATGCTAATGCTGATAACATGTGATTAGTTCTTCTATTGTTCTGAGGGAACTAAATATTTTTTCATTGTCGTTTTTATCAAATTATAAGTGGGTTAAAATTGTAGGTTTAGAAATAATTTTTTCTTTGCTATGTATGATTTTTGTTGTCAAATCAGACGTTTGTTTATGATTACTGCTTATGCATCGAAAGATTCTGATTAAATTTTAAATACCCAGCTTTATCGCTTCCTTGTTCGAAGGACTGGCAGCAATTTCAATGCTGTGATACTCAAGCGCTTATTCATGAGCAAGGTGAACAAGCCTCCAATTTCTTTGTCAAGGTTGATTAAGTATACAAAGGGGAAGGTATGTCCCTCTCTATCTCTTCCTTTTACATTTTTTTACACTGGTAGTTAGTATTTTTTTAGTTTAATTAATTATTGATTATAGTTTACATTTCACCAATGTTCTATTTTTTTGAATGTAGGAAGATAAAATTGCTGTTATAGTGGGGACTGTAACTGATGATATCAGAGTATATGAAGTTCCACCATTGAAAATTACAGCACTCAAGTTTACAGAGAGAGCACGTGCAAGAATAGAAAAGGCAGGCGGTGAATGCTTGACGTTTGATCAGCTTGCCCTCAGGGCTCCTTTGGGACAGAATACGGTATATGAGGATAACAATATTGGCCTTTGTTGTTTTTGGAGTGAATTTCTAAATCTTTGTTTAGTTGTCACATCTTTAGACTGGCGAATTGGTATTCATTCTAGTATAGAAATCAAAAGTTTACGTTTATTCCATTCGCGAAAATATACTTGGTATATAGGATTCGAACTTTTAGAAGGCGTTAAATTCATTTATGTATTTGAATGCAGGTCCTTTTAAGAGGCCCCAAGAATGCTCGGGAAGCTGTGAAACACTTTGGTCCCGCTCCAGGTGTGCCGCACAGCCATACCAAGCCCTATGTACGATCGAAGGGAAGAAAGTTCGAGAGGGCTAGAGGGAGGAGGAACAGCAGAGGATTTAGAGTTTAAGAAAGATAACTATGTATTTTTTTTACTAGTGTTCTGAAATTCAACTTTTTGTAATAGGCTTTGGTGAATGTCTTTATGATATTTGTGTTCTGATAAGAATTCAGTATGGACATCGTTCTTAGACCCCCTGTTTTACATTAACGTGTATGAAAAAACTCAACACATTTTGATGGATTGAAAACCTAGTCATTTCCTCCGTGACCTGTTTATCCGTGATTGAATTGCTACCCATCGACATAAATTTAGTTATATTGAACATTGTAAATAGTTTCAGGAAGTGTATCTTTGAGGCCATATCATCTGGTAAATTGTTAATTCGATAATGCGTTTGTTTCTGTCAAATGTGCTAGTAAGAATATTTTGCTCATGATCTCGTCTTCGTTTTGCTTGAGTGTAAGTTCAACTCTGTTAAGTTTCTTTTCTAAAGAAATATAAACGACTTTTGAAAATCTTACTATAGGTTTTATCTTTTAACACCTTCTATTTTAAAAGTAAAATAGTATAATAATTCAACCTCAAACTCATTTAAACGTATTGAATAACACAGTTAGAATGTTCTTGTAAAAAAAGTAGTGCTGGAACGAAGTTTGAATACTATTACAAAGTACAGCTAAAAATTAGAAGATAAGCACAGTAGGAAAGTTGATTGGATTATTCAGGGTTTCCTGAAAGTTGATTGAATTATTCAGGGTTTCCTGAAAGTTGATTGAATTATTCGGGGTTTCCTGAAAGTTGATTGAATTATTCAGGGTTTCGTGAAAGTTGATTGAATTATTCAGGGTTTCCTGAAAGTTGATTGAATTATTCAGAGTTCCTGCAGTTAAAAATCAAGCAGAAAAAAGTCCTCATCGTTATAGTTTAAATATAATAAAATAAAAAACATAAATCAATAATTTCAGATTCATTGATATTAATAGAACGGCTCAAAGGTTGTGTTGCTGGTTGATCAGATCAGAACTTTCTAATAAAGTGATATATATATTGGTTGATTTCCTCTGCTGCTTCTTCATTATTGAAGTGAGCCACTCCTTTTTGCACAACTACTTTTTTTAAATTCGGCACATCTTTTTTGAAATCTCCACCAAAGATGTACTCCTTCAAGTTCAGTGAGGTGTATACAGAGTCTAATTCACCTGTAATGAATATTACCGGCACCTTTATTTGCACTCCATTCCATGGTGCCGTCAGCTCCCAATTTCTGCAAATACATACATATATATAAATAATTAATTATTGGATCCTCATCATGTTTCCAAATACACTTTCCCCCAAAAAGAAAACATTGATCTAGAATATATCGTAGCAAACAATTATCCTAGGAGAAACAACAAATGTATTCATTACGAGTTCATATTTCTGTAATAGTTCAAGGGTCCAGTGAAGCCAGTTTTCTCAAATTTGGAGACATAGAAGGCAAGATCATCTTCTGAGAGCCAAGAGGGTAAGGAGTCAGACATATCTGGATTGAATCCAGTTCCAAACTCTCCAGGGGGAAGGATTGGAGGACCAGGTTTGCGACTTGTGAGGATGTTTTTGAGTACATACTCAGTCCCAACTTCTGCCATCTGTGCCTCCATCTCACCTGGTTTCTGTCACACATTTTACATACAAATCATTACCATATGTACCATCAATTGAACTAAAATTTCCCAGCATAAATTATGTGCAAAGTAATGCAAAACACGAGGAAATAAAATAACCTGAAATCTGCAGATATAGTAGTCATCTCCATACATAGCACGCATGCCATCTACCGTTCTCACGTTGGGGTCTCTGCGGAGAAGAGGAACACTGAGACAGACATAGGCCTTCACTTTTTCAGGGCGAAACATGCAGAGGTACCAACCTATGATGGCTCCCCAATCGTGAGCCACAAGGTAGACTTGTTGGACACCCAGAGAGTCTATAAGTGCAACGAGATCACCCACTATGTCAAAGGCTGTGTAGTTGCTGATTGAAGGTGGTGCCTCGGTGTCACCATAGCCACGAAGATCTGGTGCCACTGCGTGGTATCCTTTGGAAGCAAGAGCCAGAATCTGGTGGCGCCAGGAGTACCAGAGTTCAGGGAAGCCATGGAGGAACAACACCACTGGACCCTCTCCTTTCTCTGCTACATGCATTTTTATGCCATTCACTTCCACTTTTCTGTGCTTTATTCCCGTCAAATCCAAAGCTTTGGTGTGTTGATGCATCATGAAACACGCTGCAAGCAAAAGGAACCATAGCTTCTTCATACCCACACCACCACCACTACTAGGAGAAGGTGACTACATATAAATATACAATTACACAAAATCTTTTTTTTTTTTACTGTTAATTTAAAAAAAAAACATTAGTTATATTTATTATTATTGTTATTATTATTTTAATTTTTGATTAATTTTATGATGTAGAAGTGAATAAAAATCTTAAGATAAAAAAATTTATTATTTTTTAGTATCTCCAAAAGAAATCTTAAACAGTGATGCATGAATTGACCTATACTGGATTAATTACTAAAGATGAGTTGACAAAAGGTTGATGCCTAACAGATTTAAGAGGTTTCATAGATGTCATACTTAATACTATTATTTACCAAACTATCTACAAATCCTTATTTTAAATTTTATTTTTCACAAAACATATATCTTAAAGTAAACAAATTCAAAATAAAATAAAGACTAAATTAATCATTTTTTTTCTTAAGCCTTTATCCTTAATTATTATTTAAATTATATAAAATTAATTTAATTGCATAGTTATCAAATTTTTAATCTTAATCATTATATTATAAGATTATAAATAATAAATATGAGGAAAAACTTATTCCACTTATTTAAAATAAATAAACTGTTTATATACATGTATAGTATCTGAAACATCATTAATAAAATAATATAGATGCTGTTATTATAGGAAGTAAAATGTAGTACGCAAGTTGAGAAATATATAGGGAGTTTAGAAAAATAGACTTGAACCTAATTATTGATGTGATATTAATGTTGTCGATGAAGTATTAATATAAAACAAAATAGAGTTGAATCTAAGTATTTGTCTTATTTAATACAAAACTGTAAATGTATACTAATATAATATATATATAAAATAGTTATTATATATATATATATATATATGGGTGTTCGGGATATGGTTTGGTTTGATTTTTTGTTAAAATATATCCGAATCAAATATAAAAATTATTTGCGGTTCGGTTTGGTTCGGTTTAAAATAAAAAAATATCCTAACCAATCTGAACCAATCCAAACTAATTTTAGCGGTTTGGTTTGGATCGATTTTTGCTGTTTTTTTTTTAATTTTTAATTTTATTTTTTTATTAATAATTGACTATTTTTAGTCTTTAAAACCCTAAACTTGACCTACAATCAAGTGCTCAATTGGGTTAGAACAAAATAAAATTACACTAATGAAGTTTTGTAAGTAAAGGGACATTAAGATGCGTTTAACAAAATATAAGTTGCAACAGATAAATATTATTAAAAAATAATAACCCTAGTAAAAACGAAATTAATTGAAATAAGAACCCTACACCCTAAACTGGGACTGAGAACTCTAAATCCTAAACCCTAAAATGAAACCGGGAAATAATAGAACATTTATTCAATAAAAATCGAAGATGAATCATAAGACAAATTGATGTGGAATTAAAATCAAAATATGAAAAATGAAAGAGGAAAGAATAAAAAAGGAAACATATTAATAAGTGAATGAAATAAAATAAAAAATTACCACTTGGGATAAAAAAAATGATTAGATAGAGGGTGAAATGGTTTGGTGAAGATGAATTTGAATAAGAGTTAAAGATGAGATAATTGTGATTTGATTCGGTTTTGAAATACCAAACCGCAAACCGAACCGAACCGCGTGGTTCTGTAAAAAAAATATTTGATCCAAAAACTTGCGATTTTAATCGGTTTGCAATTTTTTGGATTGATTTTCGGTTTTTTTTTTGGATCGGTTCGGTTCTGAATACCCCTAATATATATATATATAAATTTATAAAAATTTATCTATTAATTATTATTTTTTAAGATATATTTGGATTAATTTGAGAGAATAAAAAAAAAATTAAAACAAAAAAATAAAATAATATTATTTATTATTAATAATTTTTTAATTATTTATATTAAAATAAAAATAAATAATAATTAGAATTTTATTTAATATTTATTATTATTAATGATTTATTATAATAATAATATATAAAAAAATAATTTTCTTTACTTTTCTTTTTCTTATAATGAGAGAAAAAGAGTAGAAGTAATTTTTTTTAAATTCGTGTTTGCTTGACTTAATTTTATTTTAAATTAAATTATTGTAAATTATTTAAAATTCAATGAAAAGTCTTAAAATGTTCTTATTTTTAATTATTTTCCATAAAACATATCTAAAATTACCCAAATTAAAAATGAATTACACTTATATACATAGTAGTGTATTTCTTAATTTCTATACTTAATTATTATTAACAATAAAATATTTTAATTTAATTACATATTATTAAATCTTTATTGAGGCTCTTTTTTAAGTTTTATTTACTGAATGAGTTATGCTCAATTAATTATAGATTGTAAACATAAACTTAAATAAATGTTTCAGCAAATATTGATGTTCAATTTTTTTGAATTTATATCTTATATTTATACTACGTATTTTTCGTTAAATGATTTAGCAGAGATTATATTGGTGTTTTAAAATTACAGTTTAATTTTCCACTTCAGAAGGTTCTTCAAAATTCCAGGTACTTTAATAATTACGATCATATTACTAATTAAAATTAAAAAATAGTAGGTAATTTATTCAACGAAATTAAACACATGCTAAAAATAACTTCGATTAAAGACATATCTTTTTCGTTGTTTATATTTTTGTATATATAAAACAAATAATTTTTCTCATTTGTAATTGTAATCTTTTTTCAGATTTTTTTAGTGTAATACATATTAATTAAATGTTTATTAATTAATTTAATTATATTATCAATTTTTTATGCATTTTCATAACTAAATCATATATTAGATTGCTTTAGATTTAATCAAATTCATGGTCAACTCAAGACAAATATTAGATTGGATTAGGTTAAATTTGACCAATTAAGTGATTAATTTAATATATATATATATATATTTAATTTATAATTTAAAATATTTTTGTTTAGTTTTTTCTAGAATTTTTTTTAATAAATTATATTATTTAATATTTTTATGATTTAATAATTCTAAAATACATATTTAAATAATTAAATAATTAAATAGATTAAATAATAGTTTTATTATTATTATTACTATGAATTTTAAATAGATTAAATTGGATTAATTATATATATATATATATATATATATATATAAGGGATCATATTAAATTTATTTTAAATTTGATTTAATTATAATAAAGTTGAATCCAATTTATTTAAAATAAATTATAGTTAAACAAAGTCTGCTATCCACGTCATCCAAGTTTTGATCCTTTTTTTCTCTTCTCCACATCATGTTTTTCTTCCACACACTTCGTCTATTATTACACCATACTTTCTTATCACCAACCACCACTTAAGACTATCTTCATAAATCTTTTGAGATATCTTCCTAATGGGAATTCTTTATTAAACGATAAACACTTTATTATTAATGGGATTTAAGATACTTTTCTAAAAAAAAACTAAATAACTTTTGCTTAGGGAAACAATAGAAGAGTTCTTCAAGCAATTAATTAATGAATTGCTTCAAGTGCTTAGTGCAGGCACAACCTTGATTTCAATGAATATTTATTATCTTAATAAATACTACAAGTTGTATGAATAGACTTGCGAAAACAAATTTCATTAAGATTTTAAAACAAACTTAAAATACTCTACCTATTATAATTAATTACTCTTGATAAACTTGAAAAAAAAAAAAAAAAAAACTTCTCATCTCTTAGTACCAAAAAAGTTCATGACTTTATTCATTAAGGAGGCTTAATAGATTTTAATTGTTGTACCCTCTTTACTTACTCTCTCTATTGTTCAGAAATTCTTTGAGGATCAAAATATATTTAATCTTGGAATATATCCTTTAAATTTTTTCACTTACATTATTATTAATGGAAGTTTGGATTGATTTCCTAACATTATTTTTTCCGAGAAGAATTGAAGATGGTGCCAAGGGAGATTTTTTATTTGCGAACTCAATAAATCGCAGGCAATATTTCTCTAAGTTTTCTTCCACCACTGCAATAACTCTCTTGGTGTTGATCATTTTTCTAGTAATTGAGGATGATATCAATGTGTCATCCCTTCCAGCCTTGATCAAACTCTGATCCAGCAAACTGAAATACTGGTCAAAGTTTCTCCAAAGTGAAAGTAACAGGGGATCTTAAATACTTTCTTGGTTTGGAAATTGCCTTATTTGCCAAGGGCATCCACCTGTGTCAATTACTCAAATGCACTTTGTAGTTATTTATAAACACCCGCATCCTCTCTGTCAAGCCTAATAATGTACCAGCCAAAGTTTTATTTGTTTTCATTCTGACCGAAACCATCAAAACATAACGTGAATCATGCTAAAGGAAAATCAAAACATAACGTGAATCATGCTAAATGCTTTTCCTTGTCCTCAAGTCAGTACCATCTTGTTTAAAAATAGTTCTCAAGTATTCTCATGTCATAATCAGTGGGCCTTGTCCTTGTTTGGTGATCAAGACTTCTCATTACAGTCATTCAGTATTATGTACGTGTGAGTTCAGTTAGCTTGTTTTCTCAACCTAGAATTGTAAACTTTATGAGTTAACTTGATAATCAGACAACAATGGATAGGATTGTTTACATTGACACTCCTTAATTGGATTTCTCAATGGTATGTTCAACTTCAGAGAATATAAGCAACCCTCTTGTGTATTTGAAATTTGTACACCAGCCATTCTTTTATTAAATCTTTTTTCTTTTTCTTTTTCTTTAAAGATCCTCAGATGCCCTATTCAAGAACTACAGAACTCCACAGAGCACAACAAAGGGATATGGGAAGGTTCACAGAGAGTAGATGGACTGCAGAATCTACAAAAGCTCAAACCAGAACCTGATTTTTTTAAATGCAAGGTAAGAATTAGCTTTGGTTAGAGAAACTGAAAACACTTCAATGAGACTACCATGAGAGAAGTCACTTGACCATCTATTATTTAGTTTCTTTTTACTGTGCAATACATTGCAACTTGCTGATGAATAACCTATCAGTGTAAGCTTAAGTTGCCAAAGAATCGAGCATTGTACAGAAGAGAGTTATAAGGAGTTTTGCTGTTATTATATTGAAACACTATAATCATAGTTAATTAAAAATAACTTTTATTATTTATGCATTATGTCTGCATAATATGTCCTATATCCCCCAGGTTACATAACCAGTCATAAAATAAAAACACAACTTCAACAATTTATTCTATTTTGAATTCATTTTTTTTATGAGATCAAAACTTCTTGATAAACTCGTATATGTAATTACTGATTTCCTCTGCTGCTTCTTGATTGTTGAAGTGAGCTACTCCTTTCTGCACAATCACTTCTTCTAGATTTGGCACATCTTCCTTGAAGCCTCCACCGTGGATGTACTCTTTCAAGCTTCCCGAGGTGTATACCATGTCTAACTCGCCTGTAATGAATTTCACAGGCACCTTGATTTGCACCCCATTCCAAGGTGACGTAAGCTCCCAATTTCTGCAATTACATACAATTAATCAATTAATATGTTACACAACTATGTTTTTCCAACACACAGAACAATGAGTGAAGAAATTACAAGTTGAAGTTTCTGTAGTAGTTCAAGCCTCCGGTGAATCCGGTTTTCTCAAATTTAGAGACATAATAGTGAAGATCATCTTGTGTGAGCCAAGAGGGTAAGGCATGGGGCATATCCGGATTGAATCCAGTTCCATACTCTCCCTTGGGAAAAATTGGAGGACCAGTTTTTCGAGTTGTGAGGAGGTTTTTGAGCACATACTCAGTGCCAACTTCAGCCATCTCAGCTTCCATTTTGCCTGGTTCCTGTCACGGACACACGGTTTAGAAACAATTATAACCATCAACTTCTTTGAAGGTTTTGATTTTGGTTATGCTTTAATTTTTAAAATATTTTTTGAACAAAGGTAAAAATATATTAGATAATTGATTAGATTTTGGACGTTAAAATTTAGATTATGTTATTATTTGATATTTTGTTATATTTTTCAAACTCCTACACGTAATATTTTATTCATCTAAATATATTTTATAAACATAAAATCAACTACTTTCCTTTCCTGTAACATCATAAAAGATTCAATATTTCTACAATATAGTCCATATAGGGTTATTTGAGAGAAGGAAAATGAGAGAAATATATAACCTGAAATCTGCAAATGTAGAAGTCGTCTCCATACAAAGCACGCATGCCATCTAGAGGTCCGAACTTAGGGTTTCTGCGAAGGAAAGGGACACTGAGAGAGACATAGGCCTTCACTTTTTCAGGGCGAAACATGCAGAGATACCAACCTATGATGGCACCCCAGTCATGAGCCACAAGGAACACTTGCTGGACGCCCAGAGAGTCAATAAGCGCGACGAGATCACCCACAATGTGAAAGCAGTTGTAGCTGCTGATGGAAGGTGGTGCCTCTGTGTCACCGAATCCACGTAGATCTGGAGCAACAGCGCGGTATCCACGGGAAGCAAGATGCAGAATCTGGTGGCGCCAGGAGTACCAGAGTTCAGGGAAGCCATGGAGGAGCAACACCACTGGACCCTCTCCTTTCTCTGCTACATGCATTTTTATGCCATTCACTTCCACTGTTCTATGTAAGACACCTTCCATCTCTTCTTTTCATAAACACTTTCCTTTCTTTTTCTTTGACTTGGAAACGTCTTTTATAGGATGATAAATGAACACCTCAAGATCTGAACTGTAATATTTATTTGTTATTTTTAATTTTAAATATTTTTTTAGGTATTGATAACTTTTGTGAGAGTATCTTTAATTTTTTTTTCCTTAATTTAAAGCTTAGGTTCTTCCATTGTCTTCTCTGCCTACTTGGTTTTATCACCCAAACATTGGAAATCACTATACTTTATAATGAAGTTATATATATAAAAAAGAACATTTCTTTATTCTAAGAGAAAAAGTTAGAAATTATTTATCTTTATTATTTTTAATAATAAGTGAATTTTTTTAATATACATTATTTTACATATATTTCAAGTATGAGGAACTTATTTTTTTACTAATCACAAACTTTTGATAACCAAAAAATATCTTGGGCAAAACTATTAAAAGAAGTTTAAACTGCATATAGGATAAATTAAATAAATCAAGGATCATAATTCGATCCTTTTCTTTTTAACCATTATATCCACTTCAAAGGCTTGTTCTTTTTAACTGAGTAAATATATTAGTTTAGTTCATTTATTTTTAATTTCATATAAAAAATTATATTTCTTAAAGTACCTTTAATTTTTCCATCTCTTGTTAAAATTTTGACATTATTAATTTTCCATAACTTTTATATTTTTAAAGTGAATTTTTTTTACTGTAACTATATATTACCTATAATTTTATTCTAAAAATAAACGTTTGATGCAACAATCCATATAAGATTATCCGAATCACACATTAAGAATAAACTCATTGATGAGAATACATTATAAATTATATAATCACCTGACATGACTATATATTAATTCTTTTCTAGAGTAAGATAATATTATAACTATGATTAGGTAACAAGTTTGAAAAGTTATATCAATAGGCGACAAGATTGAAAACTTATACTGCAGGAGTAGCAGGAGTATGGTACAATAACTTTATTATACTGCAAAGGACATGGTTTATTGGATGGTGATACTGCCCATATGTGCCTAAATGAAAAAAATAAACCCAACTTTAACACCCTTCAACTGTGTTCCAGGTTGAATTCGTTTTGGGTTTAGATCAAAACTTTTTGATAAAATCATAAATGTGAGTATTGATTTCCTCGGAGGTTTCTTGATTATTGAAGTGAGACACTCCTTTCTGCACAATCACTTCTTCTAAATTTGGCACATCTTCCTTGAAACCTCCACCATGGACATACTCCTTCAGGTTTAGTGAGGTGTATACCATGTCCAAGTCACCTGTAATGTATTTTACCGGCACCTTTATTTGCACTTTACACCATGGTGCCATCAACTCCCAATTTCTGTAAACACATACAAATAATTAATTAATTTTCTTTTCAATTGGGAATCCTGTTCTGTCATCTAAAAACGTTTCCAGTAATTTAAAGGGTAAGTAAGGTGAACCAAGAAGGTACAAGTTCAAGTTTGTTCAAGGGTCCAGTGAAGCCGGTTTTCTCAAATTTGGAAACATAATAGGCAAGATCATCTTCTGAGAGCCAAGAGGGTAAGGTGTCAGTCATATCTGGATTGAATCCAGTTCCATACTCTCCAGGGGGAAAGATTGGAGGACCAGGTGTGCGAGTTGTGAGGATGTTTTTGAGCACATACTCAGTCCCAACTTCAGCCATCTGTGCCTCAATCTCACCTGGTTTCTGTCAAACGTTTTACATATAAATCATTACCACCATATCTACCATAAATTGCATTGCACTAAATTCTCCCAGCATTTTACTAAATTATGTCCAAATTAAATTTAAAAGATGAGGAAATAAAATAACCTGAAATCTGCAGACATAGTAGTCATCTCCATACATAGCACGCATGCCATCTACTATTCTCATTACGGGGTCTCTGCGGAGAAGAGGGACACTGAGGCTGACGTAGGCCTTCACTTTCTCAGGGCGAAACATGCAGAGATACCAACCGATAACGGCTCCCCAGTCATGAGCCACAAGGAACACTTGTTGAACACCCAGAGTGTCTATAAGTGCAACGATGTCACCGATTATGTGAAAGCAGTTGTAGCTGCCGATTGAAGGTGGTGCCTCTGTGTCACCGTAGCCACGAAGATCTGGAGCAACAGCGCGGTATCCTCGGGAAGCAAGACCCAGAATCTGGTAGCGCCAGGAGTACCAGAGTTCGGGGAAGCCATGGAGGAACAACACCACTGGACCCTCTCCTTTCTCTGCTACATGCATTTTTATGCCGTTCACTTCGACTGTTCTGTGTACCACATTTTCCATCTTACTCACTTTCACCTGTAAACGCGGATCCTGTCCACAATATCAAATCTACTTATCTCTCTCGTCTAAAGTTTTATGGTATTCGACACACCGAAATTAATATGTAGGGTACGATATTGGAGGTCACCGTATATCCTAATTTTCTTTTTCTTTCTTTCTTTCTTTCTTTTGTTTGATTTGGTTTTCTTGAAATAAAGATGATTGATGAATGAGTAATAATTAAGATGTATTTAGTTAAAATCTGTTTTAATTTTACTTGCAATTATAGAAATGCTATTATATAAAATTAATTAATAATATATTACTGTATATTAATGTCTTAAATTGTTAATATATATTATTAAGAAAAACGTGTATTAATAATAATTGTTATAAAAAAAAGTAATTGATCGTTTAAACCGAGATGCATAATCCCTATTTAAATGTTAATTTTAAAATATTTATCAAGTAAGATCAATTAATATTATTATCGAATATAAATATTAGTGTTTATTTTGTATGAAATTTTATACAGAATGCAAATCAACAAATATATTACTAATCAGAACCGAGTACGAAGGAAAAAAGAAGCCAAACTGAACTTTGGCCCTGGAACACGTTTCAAATCAATCTTCAGTAAATATTGAATAATTAACAGAGGCTTAACGAAAATGTGATCTGACAGTCAAATGTGGGGTCATGTGGTCGTAAATATTGTTGCGAGCGTGAGTAACACGTTTCAGTTGAAAAAGAAAAAAACCGACAAATAATCATTTTTGAACGGACGAGCCTGAGCCACTCCACAGATATTTATTATCTTCATTCAGTGTTCTCTGTGTTTGGATGAGATGATAAATTTGAGATAGTAAAAAAAAAAAAAAGAAAAAAAAATATAGAAAGATAAAATTATTTGAATTAAAAGGAAAAAAACATAAATAAATAAAAAGTATTATAATTTTATTTATTATTAATTTTTTATATATATTTTTATTTTAATATTATTTTTAATTATTTATTATTGTTATTAAAATAATATAAAAATCTTTTTAGTATTATTTTTAATTATTATTATTATAAAAATAAAAATATCATTAATAATTTTAATATTATTATAAATAAATTTATTTATTATTAATAATTATTTATTTATTAAATACTTTTTTTTTTTTTATTATTATAATAATATAAAAATAATATATTAAATTACATAATCAATTAAGTTTGTACATTTTAGTTTGTATATTAAATTTACTGTTATCAATTTTTCATGTTATTTTTACGCAAATTTTTGCAGTTGAGAAGAGAAAAAAAAAAACTAAATAAATTACCTCAAAAAATGTTTTATTCTTTTTAAATCTCGTAAAATTATCACAGAACCGTACTTAGTAACAATATTTCGATAAAAACAAATTTGTATTTTGGTTAGAATTATTTAATTCATATATGTGGTGAATATTCACAAAGTTACTTCATCCACACATCACCTCCTAGTATTTCATTGGATGAAAAGGTTGCAGAAAACACATCAATAAATTACGCTTCTTTTATACTTTTCAGAATAACAAACATTTTTATATAAATCAATTTATTTAAATATTAATACATCTTATAATTAATAAATTTTTTTAAGTAATCAGAAATCAAAATCTTAGTTTTCACAAAATTAATCTTATAACACTTATCACACGTTTTTCTTTTAATTCTTTTTATTAATAATAATAAATATATTAATAAAAATTAGTATTAAAAATAAAAAATAATTATAAGATATAATTAAATAAAAATATAAAAAAATTAAATAATTAATTATATAATTATTTTTTTTCTATTAAAATATTTATCGAATAAATTAAACAAAATTAAAAATTCATAGATCATTATATTATTTGAAACTCTAAATTTAATTCACAACAATCACGAGTTCATAATTTTTTTTTATATCTACTTTCTTATTATTCAATATCGCGTCATTTGTATGCTTAAGGTGGTACAACTGAGATTTGGATGCGACATGATTTTCACGTTAGATTAATCAATCAACCAAAAGTTTTCTATTCATACTTAAAATGTTAACCAAGGAGTACAATATGAAACCTACGTCCAAACCTAAATTTGTATACATATATAATATCTAAATTAACTTATTTATTTATTTTCCATAAATATCGTTCAACGTGAAAATACTGTATTAGGTGAAATTAAATAAAATTTTATTGAGTACAATAGTATTTTATATTGATAAGTCTTTATGAATAATTTTTCTATTAATTAATTAATGATTTTAGTATCATTTATATGTATTTTTTATTTTCTTTAACTTAGTTTTAAAATTTTTTGCAAATTCTTCCATTTATTTTGATCTTCAATTTTGCATACATTTTGGTCAACAAAAGAGAAAAGCAAAACATTAGCATTTGATAAATTTTTGTAGCGTGCTCCTCGTGGAGGATGGGAATACATGTGAAGTTCATCAAATGCTGCAATTTTAGCTCAATTTTTTTTTTTAAAACTCTAATTATTTGATTTTAATAGGATTCATTATAATAACAATAATTTATTTATAATCAAAATTAAAAATCACAAAAATAGATTAGATGGGAGGATAAATTTGGTAGTTTAACCCACCAATCAATTCTATCTCATATATGTTTAATTTTTTATAATGCAATTTTAGTTTTACTTTATTTCTAAGTTTATCAAATATATATATTTTTTAATTTTTATTTATTTTATAAATTAAATTTTTTCTCATATTAACCAAAAAAATAGAAAAATCATATTTAAATTATAACTAGCTAAATCTAACCTATTATTTTGTGAAATGGTAATAAAATTCATCAAGAGTATTTCAAATAACATCATATTTATCAAAGTTAATTCATTTTTAGAGAACTTGAGATGTGTTTTATGTTAGATTTCTAAATTGTTAGGAAAATAATATTTAAATAAAATCCCTGTAACACATCTCAACACATCAAATGATTACATATTCGAAGAGTGACTTGTAAGTTTTCAACCAATTTAATTAAAAATTCTAACTTTTCTGCGAATCTCCTTTGCACTTTCCAATTCTTTATTAAAAAGCATCCTCTTCTTCGTTCTTTTTCTCCGTTACTGTTTTAATGAAGAAAAATTCCATCTTACCCCTTTTTTAAATTTTAAAGGTTTTAGTCCAATTTGTACCAACAAAACCTACACAAAGTTTTATATTTGCTGCATAATTGTAGTTCATCTTACTTCCAAATACACACATTCAAGATAGATTTATTCATGAGAAAACATCATGTCATATCACGTCGAAATTGAAAATTCTTTATAAAGTTGTTTGTAGTTGATGATTCTTGACCGTCATAATAGACCTTGATACCCTACATATCAAAATCAAGGACCATTTTAACTATTTAGGCACACTGAGTTTAACTAAAAGATACCTGCGACATTGTTGTAGGATGATTCGTTTCTGGATATGATTAGAACTTTTTGATAAAATCATAAATGTGAGTATTGGTTTCCTGGGAGGCTTCTTGATTATTGAAGTGAGCCACTCCTTTCTGCACAATCACTTCTTCTAAATTTGGCACATCTTCTTTGAAACCTCCACCGTGGATATACTCCTTCACGCCTATCGAGGTGTATACCATGTCTAACTCTCCCGTAATGAACTTCACCGGCACCTTCACTTTCACTCCACTCCATGGTGCCGTCAGCTCCCAGTTTCTGCAAATACATATATAGAAACAATTCATTATAGGATCTCTATCATGTTTTTCAAGTACTTTCCACAAAAAAAAAGAAACACTAATGTAGAACAGTGGCAATCTCGTATCCCAGGAGAAACAAGAAATTAATTACAAGTTCATATTTCTGTAGTAGTTCAAGGGTCCTGTGAAGCCAGTTTTCTCATATTTGGAAACATAATAGGCAAGAGTATCTTCTGGGAGCCAAGAGGGTAAGTTATTAGTCATATCTGGATTGATTCCAGTTCCAAACTCTCCTTTGGGAAGGATTGGAGGACCGGGTTTGCGAGTTGTAAGGATGTTTTTGAGCACATACTCAGTGCCAGCTTCAGCCATCTGAGCCTCCATTTCGCCTGGTTTCTGTCACACGGTTTAAATACAGTTAATTATTACCATCACATCAACCATCAAGAGCACAACATTCTTCCTTCGTTTCCCAGAAACGAAGATTAGTAAATATATAGAACTCAACGTTCTACTGCAACAGCATGCGATTGCCAATACTAAATTATATGCAAAGCCAATGAAAAACTAAAAATAGAAGCAAAAGAAAGGTCATTAAAAAAATGGAAAAGGAGAGAGTAACCTGAAATCTGCAGATGTAGTAGTCATCTCCATACATAGCACGCATGCCATCTACGGTTCTGACTTTGGGGTTTCTGCGGATGAAAGGGACACTGAGGCAGACATAAGCCTTGACTTTGTCTGGACGAAACATGCAGAGATACCAACCGATGATGGCTCCCCAGTCATGGGCCACAAGAAACACTTGGTCAACACCCAGAGAATCTATGAGCGCAAGGAGATCACCGACAATGTGAAAGCAAGTGTAGCTGCCGATTGAATCTGGGACCTCGGTGTCACCATAGCCACGGAGATCTGGGGCCACTGCATGGTATCCAAGAGAACCAAGAGCCGCGATCTGGTTGTGCCAGCAGTGCCAGAGTTCGGGGAAGCCGTGGAGGAACAGCACCACAGGACCTTCTCCTTTCTCTGCTATATGCATTTTGATTCCATTCACTTCCACTGTTCTGTGCTCTATTCCTTCCATCTCTCTCTCTCTCTCTCTTTGCAGCGTCATAACTACGCGTTATATAGCAGCACAATTAAAGTTTGATTAGAATAATAATATTTTCATAATCTTTTTACCATCACTTCGTCACTCTTTTTAATACACATGATCACGTGTATTAGAATCTCAATGATAATGTGTATTACTTTTATAATTATATAATAATAATAATATCCTTATATTAAATAGTTATTATAAAAAAATGATCATGTGATTATATAAAAAAAGTTACCAAAATATAATTACATTTTTAATTACTATCTAATAGTGTCTTCTATTTAAAAACAATTACTTTTTTTTTTTTATAAATTAAAGATAAAAATTAGACAAATTATGGAAAAAGTTTACCTATTAACTCATAAATAAATCAATTTTAACTGATAAAATTTAATTTAATTATTATATACTTTTTTAAAAATTAAAAAAAAAAAACTAGTTAAACAAACATTTTTTAGTTGACATACATATGTGCCTTTTTTTTAGTTTATAAATTAGACTCTCTTCTTCTTTATGTCTCTCTTTATTTTTAAGAAATAATTATATGTTTTCCTACTCAATTATTATTATTTTATAATTTTAATCACTTAATTTTATGGAAATTATTATTTTTAAAATTTTATTACCTAATTTTATGAAAATCATTATTTTATAAATTTTGTTACTTAATTTTAGTTATAAGTATCAATTAGTTAATACATGATAATCATTCTTATGTTATTACAGAAATTAATTGTATTTTTGTATGCATATGCAGTGAAATATTCATATTCTAAAATGTAACAAAGTATGTGATTAAAAGTATTTCTAAATACTAGATCATTTTATCCCTATTTATTTTATCAGTAAATATAAATAAATAGATTTTTTTATACATAAGGGTATCATATAATATTTTCTAAATATTTAAATTAATTATCGAATTAAGTATGCGTTATTGTTGAACTAAATTTCACCACTTTAGTTATTTATTACGGCGATGTCACTCTATTCTTCATGAAATCTTCCAGGAAAATATTTTGAAACTCATCACTGTCTTTTTATATAATTTTTTTTTAAAACTTTAATTTTATATATTTCTATTTTTAAGATTTAAAATGTAATTTCAATTTAAACTTTCAAGTATATATTGGTTTATTTTTTAATATTTTCCTTTTTAGAATTTTAC
Organism: Macrotyloma uniflorum; assembly: GCA_016859785.1. Classification (NCBI taxonomy): domain Eukaryota; kingdom Viridiplantae; phylum Streptophyta; class Magnoliopsida; order Fabales; family Fabaceae; genus Macrotyloma; species Macrotyloma uniflorum. The sequence goes on from BDMB01000024.1 coordinate 2,746,366, forward strand.
CGTTGGGACTGGTCCGAAGAAAATTGGAAATTTGATAATGAGAGCTTTTCAAAGTTAAATCTAACAACAATTTTAAGAAAATTGCAAATTTGATAAATAAGAGTTTTCTCTTTAAAGATGACCCTAAAAATAAATTTAGTTTTATGTTGGAACAACATTTTTAGAGTCAAATTACTTTTGCAAATATCTTTCCTCATAGTTTTCTTATTTTCTTTAATTTTATTATAGAAGACATTTTTTAAGTTTAAGATGATTATTATGAATAATAATTTGTAACCTACGTTAATAATGTCTATTTTACTGAAAGAAAGGAATAATGATGGATGAATTTTTATGGTTGTTGCAGAAGTAATTGAAATATATTATATACTTTATCGTTATTCAAATAAAAAAAATGTAATTAAAATAAGTAATTTTTTTTTTATCATTAAAATGAATATTTTTTTTTCTCTCTCATATGATAATGAGGTGTCGAAAAAAATGTAGAAAGTGATCATGGTGTTTAAGTCACTCTCAATACTGGTTCAGAAAGTGAGGTTTACATCTCACTTATATACTATAGTTTGACCTCATTTTTAATTAATGGAGGATTTCCTAATATTCTTCCCTCACGTCGATGAATCATGTTCAACTCGAACGTGACCCGTTATCAGAGAACCATGTAGAAGAGGATTATAATCTATTAACAGGTGTTCAATCTAGGCCCAACAACCTGTCAATTAAGATTTAATATATTAACAAGTGGCCGAATCTAGACCCAACAATCTTATTAATATAAGTCTGATATTATATTAGAACACAATAGAATATTGTTCTATTTTATTCATTATACTTAAATGAATATATATATATAAATATATTATTGCATATTATATATATATTGTTTTTATCATTTATTATATTTTATATTTCTTTCGTACAAATTTACTAAGAAAATTATATACATAATTTTCTTATCTTGTTGAATCACAGAGTTATAATATTAATGTTTTTGTTTTTCAGTACTTCTCTTGCACGGGCTACCACAGTAATATACAAAGACACCGAACTAAAGCCAAGAAATTGAACCAACAGCAGATAACATAACACTACGTAAGTCAAATAACTAAGAGACTTATTCTTAAGTCTATCCCATGCAATTGCGATTCTGAGTGAGGAATAGAAACTAAACCAAGCTCAATTTGATTGGCATTAATTGGAGACTCATTTGAGGGTGAAAAAGGATGAGGAAATAAGAAAGTAGAATAAAGAAAGGGTGGAAATGGAAGGCTACAAAACGAGCCAAGAATGGAAGGGTGGGTGAGAAAAAAAGTAAGAAAAATGGAGAAGGGCTTACTTTTCATGATTGTGTTTATGTGAAGTACAACAAGTACGTCCTAGCTTTAGTTGGAACTGTTTAACTATATATACATGGGCCTAGGCTCACTCCCTCTTCCTCATCCCATGCCCAGCCCATTTTTTAATACTAAATTATCTAGTTAATAACAAATGCTTTTATATCATCATTGGGCTTTGGTGCAATTTCTCAGTTCATATTTATCAAAATGGACATTTTCTAAAAAGGAAGATGAGTATAATCGTAGATGAAATTAACTTCTTCTTTTTTTTATAATTATGTTGAAGTTTTTTTTTATAATTATGTTCAAGTGATGAATACTTACCTTCTTTAATTTTTTTATTAAAAAAAATATATAATAAAAAGTAATTAAATAAAAAATTTTGAACCAAATTAAATGAATGATTTATAACTTGATTTAAATAATTTTTGTGATATTTATTACAATAAAATTGTTAAACATTTAAAAAAACATTCAAATTACAAAAATGTTAAATATTTTATAATAAAAAATTGAAAAATAAAAAGATAAGTTGTAATATATTGAAGTTGTAAAAATTTTATTCCTGTATCACTTATACTCAGCACACACTTCAGTTTGTTACATATTACAACATTTTTATTACAGTTTTGCCTTCCTTTTACCTTTCTCCTTACCTTGATCTTCGCGGCCTTGGGCTCGGCGGTCTTCGCGGCCTCGGCCGCCTTGAAGAATATAGATACATATATAAAGAGAAGGGAGGGAGGGAATTATTTTACTAATGCAGTTAATAAGTGCGGTAGTTGATTAATGGTGATAATGATTTTTTTTTTACATATAATAACTATTATAAGTAATTGATAATTTTGAATAATAATATTTAAATAATTCTTCTTAAATATGGTTTTTGAAACTAAACTTTATTAATCATATAAAAATAAAAATATTGAAAAAAAAAACTAAAATGAATAAAAATAAAAAAAATATAAAAAAATTACAAATATCATGATTATTAAATATATTTTAAATAATATTATGAATACGTATTTTTTAATAATAACAAATATTTTTAAAAAATAATATTAAAAATAATAAACAATTATTATTAATACTGTTATTAAAATAATATTTTTTATTATAATAATTATAAAATAATATTAAAAATTTATTTAAAATAAATAAAATTATTATATTTTTTATTTCTTTCTCTTCTAGTTTTATTAATTTAAACCATTTTATTTGTATTTTCTTTTTTCATGTGCTAAAAAATTGTAACCTTTACTCAATTACTTTAATAAAAAAAATTAAATAAAATATATAATTAAAAATAAAAAAATTATATAAAAATAATAAAATTAATATATTATTTAAATATATATTGAAATACTAATTTTATATTATTTTTTATATATATAATTTTAAAAATTAATATTAATAAAAAATAGATAATATAAATAAATACTAAATATAAAAATTTAAATAATTATTATTAATATTAAATAATAAATTTTAATAAAAAAAAGTAAACTAATTTATGTAATATACTTTAAAAAAAATTGATGTATAATATTTTTATTCCATCTTTTAAATAATATATCTTCATGCAATTTGCATTTTTAAGTTAACCATTATTATTTTATTTCAATCAAGGAATCACATGAACTACTTTTTTATTGAATTTTATTATTTAATAATAATAATAATTATTTATAAATTTTATATTTAAAATTATTTTAACATAGTATTTATAATTTATTGAATAAAAATATTATACAAATTTTTATAATATAATATTAATATTTTTTATATATATTACATAAATTAATTTACTTTTTTATTAAAATTTATTATTTAATATTAATAATAATTATTTAAAATTTTATATTTGATATTTATTTATATTATCTATATTTTATTAATATTAATTTTTTAAATTTTATATATATAAAATAATATAAAATTATTATTTTAATATATATTTAAATAATATATTAATTTTATTATTTTTATATTTTTATTTTATTTTTAATTATATATTTTATCCAGTTTTTTTTTGTTTATTTAATAAATAAAAAAGTAATTGAGTAAATGTTAGAATTGAATTTTTGGATAATTGAATTGTAACCTTTTCAATTCTGTAAATAAATTAATCTCCTTCCTTATCTGTCAACTTTTTAGGATGAAAATTAAACATAATATTTTTTACTGTATGAATATTATCCATCAACGTTTGAGTATAGGGTGCTATAAATATTATTAATAATATTTTTACCTTTAAAATATTATTCAGTATAGTAATTTTTAAAATCATAAATTATTAAAAATATTGTCAAATATTGAAAGTGATGATTGAAATTTATTAATTAATCAGATAACTTATTTAGTTTTTCAATTTTCAATTTTTAACTTATAAATATTCAGTTAGCTGCTTTATGAAACACCCTTATAAAAGGTTTTTATTCACATGACATAAGTAAAACTTAGTTATTTCACAAGAAAGGGATTAAAATGAACAAAATAAATGTGGAAGAGCCTATATCGTCTTCAAACATAAAACATTTTTTTTTACTTGGAAGTTTTGTAAGATATTATATAGGAATTATATATACACATGCAGTGAAGCTTACTTCAGAAAACACACATGTCATAACAACTGATTAAGATAAATTTATTGATGAGAACATGTTATAATCTTTATTCTTACACACAAGTGCAAAGATTTCTGATAAACCTTGATACCCTACATATCAAGTGCAACTTTTATACTTTTGGGCCCACTGAGTTTAACTCACAACCGTGTTCCATCCAGATGGAATATCCTGGATGAGATAAGATAAGATCAGAACTTTCTGATAAAATCGTAAATGTGAGTGTTGATTTCCTCAGCGGCTTCTAGATTGTTGAAGTGAGCTACTCCTTTTTGCACAACCACTTCTTCTAAATTTGGCACATCTTCCTTGAAACCTCCACCATGGATATACCCCTTCAGGCTTAGTGTGGTGTAAACCATGTCCAACTCCCCTGTAATGAACTTTACCGGCACCTTTATTTTCACTCCACTCCATGGTGCCATCAGCTCCCAATTTCTGCAGATACATACATACATATATGTAAATAATTAATTATTGGATCCTCATCATGTTTCCAAATACACTTTCCCCCCCCCCCAAAAGGAAACATTGATCTAGAATATATAGTGGCAAACAATTATCCTAGGAGAAACAAGAAAAAATGTATTCATTACAAGTTCATATTTCTGTAATAGTTCAAGGGTCCTGTGAAGCCAGTTTTCTCAAATTTGGAAACATAATAATTAAGATCATCTTGTGGGAGCCACGAGGGTAAGGTGTCAGGCATATCTGGATTGAATCCAGTTCCAAACTCTCCAGGGGGAAGGATTGGAGGACCAGGTTTGCGAGTTGTGAGGATGTTTTTGAGCACATACTCAGTCCCAACTTCAGCCATCTGTGCCTCCATCTCACCTGGTTTCTGTCACACATTTTACATACAATTAGTTACTTTCATGCATCTACCATAATTGCATAGCATAACATAACATTCTTCCCTAGTTTCACACAGAAATTAAAAAGAAATGGTTTGATTAATTTCTTATTTAAATAAGGGAAATAAGAGATAAGTAACCTGAAATCTGCAGATGTAGTAGTTGTCTCCATAGTTAGCACGCATGCCATCGACGGTTCTGATCTTAGGGTTTCTGTGGAGTAAAGGGACACTGAGGCAGACATAGGCCTTCACTTTGTCAGGTCGAAACATACAGAGATACCAACCAATTATGGCACCCCAGTCATGAGCCACAAGGAACACTTGATCAACACCCAGAAAGTCTATAAGCGCAACGAGATCACCCACAACGTGAAAACAAGTGTAGCTGCTGGTTGAATCTGGGACCTCGGTGTCACCATAGCCACGGAGATCTGGGGCCACTGCATGATATCCAAGAGAACCAAGAGCCGCAATCTGGTTGTGCCAGGAGTGCCAGAGTTCGGGAAAGCCGTGGAGAAACAACACCACAGGACCTTCTCCTTTCTCTGCTATGTGCATTTTGATTCCGTTCACTTCCACTGTTCTGTGCTCTATTCCTTCCATCTCTCTCTTTCTGTCTTAGCAGAAAGATAACTTGGACAATTGCCACAAGGTGCTCTTGTCCTGGTTTATAAAGATCTTGTAAGATAATGTATTTATCATCGTACCTTTTTAAAAATTCTACTTTTCTAAGTTTTTCTATTAAAAAACATTTCTTTTATCCTTCAAATAGAACAAAGTTGATGGGTATTCTATAAAAATCTAGTTTTTTTATCTCTCATTCTGTACTATAAATTTAATTTATTTCTGTAGATGAGATAATAAAAACTGACATTTGTTTTTGGAAGATAAGAGCCACTTTGAAACAAATTTTAAGACAAAAGAAAAATGTTTAGTTCTTTTTATAATAAATTAACTTAAAAAATAATACCTCAAATGAAAATGAAGATGCCTAATAGTTACCTTGTAAGAAAATATATGAATTTGGTTTCAGTAAAATTGTTAAAACGAGATATGATAATGTTTAAGAGTTAACCTCTAAACAGAGGTAAGGATTAAAAGTTATGAATATATACGTAAAGTGGTTGAAACTTGAAGGTTGTTGTTTTCATTACAGTATTATTATTGCGACGTAACTATTGACATTAGGACCACCAATTTTGTTATTTTCTTCGCAGGGAGCAGAGGAGGAGTCAGGAACACCGAGTAATGTTATCCACTATTTTATTTTTTATTTATTATTATATATAATTATAATTAAATTATAAAATATATTAATTTATAATATAATTATATAAATTAAATTTAAATAATTTTTTTAATTTAAAATAATTAAATATATAATTTTATATATAAAAAATATTTTTTTTAATTTTAAAAAATTAATTTTTATATTTACATTATATTTTTTTAAATAAAGATTATTAATTAGAAAGAAAAAAAATATCAAAATAATTTTTTATTTTAATATATGTATATTAAAATATTAAAAATTAATAGATAAAAAATTTAAAAATAAAATAATTTTTTTTATAATAAAAAAATAATATAAGAAAATTCTTTTTATTATTTTTTTATTATTATAATATATTATAATAATGTTATAATTTTTTAATTGTTTTAATATTTTATAATATTTTGTTTGATATTAAAATATTAAAAATTTATTTCGAAGTTTAAGTATTTTTAAAAAAAATTATAAACTCGTTTTATTAAAAAATAAAAATTAATAGAATTAATAAAATAATATATAATTTACTAAATTTAAATTTAATGAATAATATTAAAGAAAATAATGTTGATAAATTACACCATATAAATAATTGATCAATCTATTTAATAATTTTTTTTTTAAATTATAAGAATATAAAAAAAAATAATATTTTGATACATAATTCTAAAACAAATTTCATAAATAAATTCGTATAAATTATATAAAATTCGAAAGATATTACTATTTTAAGAATATATATTTTTTTAGTTTAAATAATTAATTTTCAAGTTATTTGAGTTTTTTTATTGTATAATTATTTACATTGTTGTAAAATTCAATATAATATAAATATTATGATAAATAATTTTTATAACATAAAATATTGTTAAATATAATTAAAAAAATTAAATATATTAAATATATATTTAATTATATATATAATTATTTATATTAATTTTGAATATACATAAATAATTTATAATTTATTAATAATTTTATTTTATATTTATTTTTATATAATACATAATTTATATATATATATATATATATATAAATTAGTTTGATTTTTTTTATCTAAATCCGTCCCTTTGTTGCACGTGTCAGTTTATAAAGGGTCAGGGAAGACTTCAGCTATGAAAAAGATAAAAATAATTGAAAAACTTATCAGCTCTTTAGCTAGGTTTGGGCTTAGCCTACATAAGTCCAATTTTAATCTAAGCCTTTTGGGCTGATTTGGAGTTTGAGTATGACTTTAATCTTCACCTTTTTATCCTCGATCATGGCCAATTTGAACTTGCATTGGCCCATTAAAAACTTCAAAACAAAATTCTAATGTTTTAGTCTCGCTAGCCTCATGTAAATAGTTTCACACATTTTTAGTGAAAATTTTAAGGAAAAACTATAAGACTAACAAAAAAATGCTTAAAATTGAAAGTAGAAACTAAAATATTAAACTTTAGAACTAAAAATCATCCTAAATACAAACTTACTTAAAAGTTTAAGAGCTTAATGCAAAATGCTTTTCAATATTATGTTAGAACATGTTAAACATTTACAAAACTATGACAAGGTTTTAAAAATTGAGGATATTCATCTTCAAATTATGTTTTGTTATCATTAATAGCCTTTTTAATTAATTGCCATCAATTTCCAAGATTAGCATCCAAAATTTTAGATATTATGAATTTAGATTTTAATTTAGTCTCTCATTACTTTACTATTAAATATATAAATCATTAATTCGATCTTTAGAAGTAACTTTTTTTAACATTAAAGAACAATTTTAAAATATGGGCAAATATAATTTTTTTTGGCGTGTGAAATTGATAAATGATATAGTTTATTTTAAAAATATTTTATCTTACGAGTAAAAATATAATTTTATTAAAATTTTGGAATATAAAATTTGTTTGAAGTTTGCTACATATATTTTTATTTGATGAACATTAATCTTTATAGATGATCCATCTTTATCTTTGACTGCAATTCAAATAGATTTGTCTTATTAACTATTTTTTGCTGCAATTTCTGATGCATTATATAGCAGGACCAGGAACCCTATAAGCTGTACCATTTTCATAAGAAGCTTGAAAAATTTATATATCTGCATGGTTCGTGCCATATAATATTATTACAAACCAGAAGAAATGTTTATTGGACGTTGGTTTATTTTATATATAGAAATAAAGTGCATGAACATTAACTACTAAGACCTTTTGGATTTAACAACAGGAATCTGCGACCGTGTTTAGGTTGTTTTTGTTTTTGCATCTGCATCTGCTTCTGCTTCTGCATGTGGTGAAAACTTGTTGATGAAATCAAATATGTGAGCATTGACTTCCTCGGCTGCTTCTTGATTATTGAAGTGAGATACATCTTTCAACACAATCACTTCTTCTAAATTTGGCACATCTTCCTTGAAACGTCCACCATGGATATACTCTTTCAAGTTTAGCGAGGTGTATACCGAGTCCAAGTCTCCCGTGATGAATTTTACCGGAACCTTGATTTGCCCTCCACTCCATGGTGATGTCAGCTCCCAGTTTCTGCAAATACATACAAATAATCAATGAAGTTTCTTTTTGATTTGGATCCCTGTCATGTTCCAGTAATATTATCCTAGGCAACCCAGAAAAAATTCAAGAATTTACGTGTCGAAATTTCTGTAGTAGTTCAAGCTTCCAGTGAAACCGGTTTTGTTGAATTTGGAGACAAAGTAATCAAGATCATCTTGTGTGAGCCATGAAGGCAAGGTATCAGGCATATTCGGATTGAATCCAGTTCCAAACTCTCCCTTGGGAAAGATTGGAGGACCAGGTGTACGATTTGTAAGGTTGTTTTTCAGAACATACTCTGTGCCAACTTCAGCCATCTGAGCTTCCATTTCTCCTGGTTTCTGTCACAAGGTTTAAAAACAATAACTACCATTGCACAAAATTCTCTCTTCATTTCACATAAACAAATTACATCAATGATTGATCCAAACCCACTAAAAATAAAAGAAAAAGCAAGGGTTAGGCGATTAGCTAAACGTAAGGAAAATAACCTGAAATCTGCATATATAGTAGTCATCTCCATACATGGCACGCATGCCATCTACTGTTCTCACGTTGGGGTCTCTGCGGAGAAAAGGGACACTGAGGCAGACATAGGCCTTCACTTTGTCAGGGCGAAACATGCATAGATACCAACCTATGATGGCTCCCCAGTCATGGGCCACCAGGAAAACTTGATCCACACCAAGTGAGTCTATGAGGGCAACGAGGTCACCCACTATGTGAAAGCAGTTGTAGCTGCTGATTGAAGGTGGTGCCTCAGTGTCACCGTAGCCACGAAGATCTGGTGCCACTGCGTGATATCCGCCGGAGCTCAGAGCCAGAATCTGGTGGCGCCAGGAGTACCAGAGTTCAGGGAAGCCATGGATGAACAACACCACTGGACCCTCTCCTTTCTCTGCTACATGCATTTTTATGCCATTCACTTCCACTGTTCTGTGTACTATGCTTTCCATCTCACTCCCTCAATGCTTTCTTCTCTTCTTATAATTTCAAAATGTGTTTCTTCTTAAGAGTTCTATTAATGTTCTGGGTACTTGATTTATGATCCAAACATATATAGGAGGTTCCTATATATATACCTTTCTTCCTGATATATATATATATATATATATATATATATNTTCTAGTTCGAATAAAATAAAGAAACAGTCACAAACTAGTATATATATATATATATATATATATATATATATACTAGTTTGTGACTGTTTCTTTATTTTATTCGAACTAGAAACAAGTTATCAATTTACGTTTGAATTCAATACAATTGATGTATGAGGCTTTCGTACCTACTGCGGTTTGGTTTCTAAATAGGGTTGATGAATCTGTAATTATATATTTCATTACTGAAGAACTATTCAATTAGCTGACGCAAGCTCTTACCTCTTCTGAATAATATGATGGCTGCTAGTTTTGCATTTTCTTTGTTTAATTCTGCATTCATCTGCATCCACTTTTTTTTTCTTATCTTTCTATACATTGACTTTCACGGTTTGTTTCAGTTAAATTTGATTTAATTCAAAATCATTGAGAGACTGATTCCCACCAGCGAAATCATTTCTCTGTCTTTTCTTTACATTTTTAGCAGAAGTTAAATCAGGCCATTTATCATGCATAATATATATATACTCACTCTATTGGAAAAACTCTTGAAAGCTCAGAAATACTTATAATCGTGTATTCAAACAGAAAATAATATTCTGATAGTTTTTATAAAGTACACCTACTTTATAATTTAATTATAGTAATATGATAATAATAGTATGTTAATAGAAAATTTGTATTATCATTATGATTGATTTGTTAAATAGGTGTATTTTATATATGAAAAAGTCTATATATTACTATTTTGTTCAAACTGTTCTTATAGAATTCATCTATTTTGCCATTTATTGTGTTTTTTTATGATTCATTAAACTTTTTTGTTGTTTATATTTGTTTTGTGCGAAATTTGAGATAGATGCTCTTTTTGAAACTTTCCTACGTTTTCTTTATTTAGGTGGGCTTGTGCTTAAGTTAAAGGAGTTTTTTTTTTATTATTATTAAAACTTTGTTTATAAAAATCATTAATTTTATAAACTAAAGTTACATCACCTTGTCTATTCCCCCACATTTTAAATTGTCTTGGATTACGATCACCATAATCAGAATCTTTGACTTTTTTATGGATCTAAAACTTAAAACTTAAAAGTTGTCATTATGAAAATATTTTTTAAAAATCAAATATAGATTAAATTGAAGTTCACAGATGGAGCTTTTCAATACATTAATTACGTTAGTTAAAGTGTTTGACATATAACCTCCATAATAAAGTTTGCTAGGAAAAAAAAGTAAAGTAAAAGTTATTTTTTTTAATATTATTTAAATTTAAAAAATAAATATTATCATAATTAAACTCTTTATTATTATATATAACTAATATTTATTATTAATAATATTATTATAGTTTTTTTTGTTTTTTTTAACTAATACGAAGTTATAAGAAATTAAATATATTTTTGTTAATATTTAGTACCCACCTTTCATAGAAAATAAAATCTATCAATTTGACTCATGAATTACAAATCCGTCTCCCTCTACTTTTAAATTAATTTTTTTATTATTAAATCACCTAATAAGTGGATTGAAAAAAAGGCCAAATTCTAAATAAATTAAATTAAAGTCAAAATGGAATCAATATTAAAAAGACAGGTTTGCTTACAATATCATTGTTTATTTATTTTTAGAAATATATAAAATTACAATATTACTTATTTATTTATTTTAATAAAATAATTTTTAAAAATATATTTTACTTTTTTTTCTCTAATATCTAAATCCTAAATAAAAGTTATACTTTTTAAAAAAAAATTATTTAATTTTTATTTATCTTAGTAAAATAAAAGATGATCAATATAAATGGCACAAATAATTTTTATTTAATAAATATTTAAAATTAAAAAAAATATTTTTTTTATATTTAGTCATAGAAATAAAATATTTATTTATAAAATTAAAATTCATTTTTCATAAAGGGATTTTTAGAAATGATTTGAGAGGATTAAAGTTTTCTATACTTCTACATGATTTTAACAAGAGAAAATAAAAATTAAAAGAAATAAGTAGAAAAAAATAAAAGATAAAAATAAAATAAAATATTAAGTTTTTAGTAAAGTAAAAATAGTTAGTAAATAAGAATAATTTAAAAAAAATATATATATACATATATATAATTTTATTGATTTAATAGAGATAAATTATTTAAATAATATATTATTTATTGAATACGTGTTCAATATTTTTATTAGTAGAGTAGTTTTTAGTAAAGATAGAAGAATACTTTTTAAATATAAATATTTTATTCTTCTTTATGTGTAAATATTGATTTATATTTAAATTTGGTTATATATATATTTATGATTTATTATTGTAAAAGGATATGAAGATAATATGAATATTAAGTTTATGATATTTTTTTCCTTGTCGAAAATTTTCTTCTTTATTATTTTAAGACTTGTAGTTAAATTACATTGATGATTTTAATTTTAATAATTTAAATTTAATTATAATTATGTAGTGAATAGTAAAAATTGGTAATAAATTAATCTTTTCATGGGTATACAAGTTTCTTTTAAGGTAAGTATTTTTGAAATTTTTATTTTTAAAGTAGGTTTTTTACTTTGAAAAAACTCTGGTGCATTTATTTAATCGTATGGATCATTAATGATGTATAAATTATTTTTCAAAATCCAATACATTATCCTATTATTAATATAGAAGAAATCAAAATTAATACAACTAATATTTTATAATTATTTTTTTAAATTTAAAAAAATAATCATTTACAAAAATTAATTTTGAAATTTAAAAAAAAATATAATTAAAAAAATTATTATTAATTTTCTAAAAATATTATTTTTAAAGATAGATTAAATAATCATTTATGAATATATTATTAATAAATAAATTGAATTGGATAAAAATTTTAAGTAAATTTTAAAAAATTAAAATTCATTCATGATTTTTTTATTCAATCTATTATAATATAAAATAAAATCTATCCTATCAATCCTGTTTTATGTAACCTGGTGTCTTTCCTTGTCTGCCACTAAAACACTGTTCAAGAAATGTCAATACTACTACTTTGTCAACTTAAAACAGTAGCTACACCCATAATTCATGCAACAAATCAAAACCAACCTTCCACTTAGCTTCGGGAGTGCAAGGACTACCATCTATGTTGCAAACTGCAGATATTGCTCCAACTAAAACATGTTTATGTAATGGCACAATCTTGATAATATAAAATAAACCATAATCATCCCAGAGTAACATAGATCAATGGTGACCACATTATTTAACTCAACTAAAAGTTAGCAGAGCAAGAATTAACTATGCTGATAACATTAAAACTTCTTGATAAAATCATAAATGTGATTGCTGACATCCTCTGCAGCTTCTTGGTTGTTAAAGTGAGCAACCCCTTCCTGCACAACCACTTCCTCCAAAAATGGCACATCTTTCTTGAAAGCACCGCTGTCTATGTAGTCTTTCATCCCTAGTGAAGTGTATACTGCATCCAAATCACCTGTAATGAACTTCACTGGAACTTTGACTTGAACTCCAGTCCATGCTGCTGTGAGCTCCCAATTGCTGTAAACATAACGCACATTAATGGAATAAGATTTGAAACAATAAAAGTCATAGATCTTGTTACTCATGAACAGTATACCTTCACTTTGGAACATTCCTCAACATATATAGGAAAAAGCAACCATAGGAACTTACAGGTTGAGATTTCTATAGTAGTTGAGGCCCCCAGTTAAGCCTGTCTTTGCAAATTTAGAAGCATAATAAGTCACATCTTCCTGTGAGAGCCAAGATGGAAGGGGCCTTGAAGGGGGCCTTAAAGTACCGGGATTGGAACCCACAGCTTCTTTGGGGAGGATTGGTGGTCCAGGTTTTCGACTTGTAAGCATGCTCTTGATTACTTGTTCAATGTTATTATTGTCATACATAGCTTCCGCCTTGCCTGGCTCCTGTCAAAGGAATTAGGTACAACAAACATATCATAACAAGTACCACAATATCAGTTCACCATTATTTTCATGTCATTATCTACAAAATTGGTTTCTATCATAAAGATTGCCTTAATTTGTATACTCTTTCTAAACTTCATTGCCAACTAACTTTAAACATTTTGTTAAACCCATCCCAATGCATTTTTTACTCTGTATCTTTACTTTTGTTTTTGTTGTCTATTATCTGAATTAAATGGGAGAAGATCCACCTTGCGAGCGGTTGCAACATCAAGTTTGAACCCTTGGAAAACAAATACAAAACAACAAAACTAAAACATCAAGTTTGCAGAATCAAGTTCACATCAAATTCAATTTCACATATAGGGTTATCTGATAATTGAAAATTGACGAAAGTAATGAAATTGGTAGGAAATTCAATTTGAGACAGCGTAGAACTAGAAGACCCCCTGCAGCAATTAAGTAACTCCATCTAACTCGTGTACCATGGACTTCCCAAAATACTGATAACCTTAATAAAGGGAACAACCAAAAGAGGACCCTACTAGAACAGGGAGTTAAAAGCAAATATTAGTGTAATTTAAAATATAAAAATATCTAAAATATTTTTTTAATTAAAAAAAAAATTAGAAAATTTTTAATTAAAAACAAACATAGAAAAACATCACAGTAGTGTTTTAATTAAAGTAATTCTTATAAAAAATTAAGTGAATTTTAATTAAAAAAATTATTAGAAGAAAATTTAGATCTCTATGTATTTTATAAATACATCATTTGATATTTTTAAACAAGTAAAAAAAATTTAAAAAGTTTTTAATTAAAGAATAATATAAATAAATATCTAAAACCGAGTTTTAATTAAAAAAACTGATATAAGAGAGTCCAGATCTTATTACATTTTATAAATAACTCATTTTATTTAACATTTTTAAAGAAGTAAAATTTGAATTTTCAATTATTCGTCAATCCTCTTCCTCTAATAAAAAACACATAAATAGTTAAGTGGATTAAAAATACAGATCTAATGATTAGGAGGAAAAATGAGAAAGGCATGGAGGAAGCACCTGGAATCTGCAGATGTAGTAGTCATCTCCATAGAGGGCCCGCATGGCATCAACGGGCCTAACTTTTGGGTTTCTGGGCATGAAAGGGACGCTGAGGCAAACATAGGCCCGGATTCTCTCGGGCCGAAACAAGCAGAGGTACCAACCTATGAGAGCCCCCCAATCATGGGCCACGAGGAAAACTTGATCAACACCAAGCGAATCAATGAGTGCGACGATGTCAGCCACAAGGTGCAAGATGGTGTAGCTGGTCACCGAAGAAGGGGCATCGGTGTCGCCGTAGCCACGAAGATCAGGAGCGACGGCGCGGTACCCGAGGCGGCTGAGAGCCTGAATCTGGTGGCGCCATGAGTACCAGAGCTCCGGGAAGCCGTGGAGGAACAGCACCACCGGACCCTCTCCTTTCTCTGCTACATGCATTTTTATGCCGTTGACTTCCACTGTCCTGTGTTCTACACCTTCCATCTCTTCTTTTCTCTCTACTCTGATACTCTCTCTCTCAATCTCAATATGATGTGAACCTCTCTAACTTTAACCTCCCCTTATTAAATAGATAGGATGCACCTTTCTTTGCTTCTTAATCTCCATTCATTTACTCTCTTTGTATTTTCAAAAATAATAAATTTTAAAAAATAATACTTTTCTTAATTTTTATAACTAAATGTTTCCTATTTTAAAAATAGAGAGAATAAATTCATTAAAAAAATTAAAAATTTTCCATATCTTAATAACTGTGTATGTCTTCCTTACCATCTTTTATAGTATCTTTTTCACACAAAAAATGTGAATAGTTATGATGAGAATAGAAATGGTATTAGCTCAAAAGTTTGGTAAAAGTTTACTACTCTATCGAACATCTTTAAAATAGATATTAATGTTTTACCATTTTCCCCAGAAACATAAATGAAAAAGGAATATTATTGCTTCATTTTCTTGTTCTTTACGTAACACTCTTCTTTAAAAAGATATTCCCTTTGTTAAAGAAAGATTCGCCTTTTAATTTGGTTTATTAAAGGATAATTTCTGACTTAGTGTCATTATTTTCTCATAGAATTAATCGAATGGAACAAATAAATATTTATTCAAAATACCATTTTTTTCTCTATTATTTAAAACTAATTCATGCATCATTCTGCAACACCAATGTATACTTTCTGTGTATATCCTCCAAGGTTATATGATTTTTTTATTCATTTTGAAAGTGATTAACCAGAGTTTTTCTTTTTACCTTTTTTTATTGGATTTAGAAGAGTTTACTTACGATTACATCATCGTTCTGAACTTTTAAAGTATAATTTTTTTAAATAAAACATCTAATTAAATTTATTCATTAATTAGATGTATTCAATTTTTTAATCAATGTGAGAATGTATGACGTTGATACATTATGGCTCTCACCTACATTATTATTTTTCAATTTTATATAAGTATATTTTAGTATATATAAACGTAATTATAACGTGTAATTATCACAATCTATTTAATTACTATAATTCATAAAATAAAATAATTAAAAATATTTGATTTAAAATTAAATAAATTAATATTATTACATAATATTATTTACATAAAAAATCATATTTTCTCATTAATTGATTATAACATAAAGTAAATAAAACTCAATGAAAAACAGAGAAGTGTTAAAATATACTTTCTAACAAGATACCCTCTTTCTTAATAGTGTAAATTTGTAAAAAAAATATAAAATTAGGATAATAATTTAAAATAAGAAGTAGGTAGATAAAAAAAAAAATTAATCAATGAGAGAATTCCTAAATATAATAAATCAATGAAGTCATGTTAAAATTAGAGTGTTAATGAAATAAAATTATTTATGCCATAAAAGTGACAGATTTCCATTCCAGGATGGTTAAATTTGATTTAGCACAAGATATAAAATTTCATCAGAAACAGATGAAATGATATTTTTACAACTGGTTTAGCATATATTTTCTGGAAAAGGATGAGACAGAAGCTTGTTGCACATTCCATCACATTAAATTTTATGGATGGAATGTTTTTCCGTCCCAAAATTGCATCACAAATTTGGTCTGAAAGACGAAAAATTAAAGTATAATAATAACCACCAAAACCAAAGATTGAATTATTTTAAACATTTTTTTATCAGAGTTTCCACCTCTAGAACAGTGTTTAGAGAATTCTCATTACTTTGCCCACTTGATATCTGATTATAATCAAGAAAAACAAAATGAAAATCTATCCTTTGACTTCAGAAGATCAAGGATTACAGTGTACATGCCACTTTTCAAATGAATTGAAATATAACTTAAACAAACGTAGTTAGCAAATGCATAAGTAGCATAGAGGACAACCAAATTATTTGAAAAAACTCGGAATGAGAGCACACGACAATTAACAAAGCTGATAAGATCAGAACTTCTTGATAAAATCATAAATGTGATTGCTGACATCCTCTGCAGCTTCTTGGTTGTTGAAGTGAGCCACTCCTTCCTGCACAACCACTTCCTCCAAATTTGGCACGTCTTTCTTAAAAGCTCCACTCTCTATATAGTTCTTCATCCCTAGTGAAGTGTATACTATATCCAAATCACCTGTAATGAACTTCACTGGAACTTTGACTTGTGCTCCAGTCCAAGGTTCTGTAAGCTCCCAATTTCTATCAAATTCACACCATTAATACAACAAACAGTAAAATCATTTAGCACATGAATGTCTACATGTTACATGACATTTAGCACATGCATGGATGTCTATATATGAACTTACAAGTTGATATTTCTATAGTAGTTGAGGCCTCCAGTGAAGCCTGTCTTTTCAAATTTGGAAGCATAGTACTTCAGGTCTTCTTGTGAAAGCCAAGAAGGAAGGGGCATTGAAGTGTTAAGATTTGAACTTGTTCCTTCCTTTGGCAAGATTAGTGGCCCAGGTGTGCGAATTATCAGCATGTCTTTTAATACCTGTTCAGTGCTATTTTTGGCAAACTCACCTTCTGCCTTTCCTGGCTCCTGTTAATTAACCAGATAATATCAGATCTAGGATTATCCTATTCTGTAACCATAATCTACCTTTCAAAATCAACTTATGCTAAATATGTTGTGCCTATAATATATTATCACTTTTTTTTGTCCCTATAAGTTTTTCTTAAATAGTTCTTGTAAAACTTATTAAGAATAATAACCATAATAAGAAAAGTATATTTAAACCTAGACAAGGACAACTTTGTATATAAATGCAGTACAAGAAAAAGGTAAATTATCACTTTAAAAAAATAAGAGTTTGTGACTAATAAGCTTGAATTGAGGTTGCAAAAAGTGGAAGAGGGCATGCATGCAGTTAAATAAGCAAATGTCCATAAGCATAAACTGTTGGATGAATCTGTGAAGGTTAAAAATGCAGAGCCTATCACTAGACTGCAATATCAGTTCATGCAACTGTATAGGCTGGCATTGGCAAGACCACAACCATAACCCCAGGAATGAGTAGACTAAAATTTCAATCAAAACTTGACTTTGGTTTGGTTGCTCAGTTAACAAAACGTAATCTTATGACATAGAAATAGACAATAGATGTAATAACTTAACTTGGTTTTGTTGTAGATAGAATAAAAGGCGAAAAAAAACCTGGAATCTGCAGATATAGTAGTCATCTCCGTATATGGCACGCATGGCATCAACGGGCTTCACTTTTGGGTTTCTGGGCCAGAAAGGCACACTGAGGCAAACAAAAGCCTTAACTTTTTCAGGGCGAAACATGCAGAGATACCAACCTATGATGGCACCCCAGTCATGAGCCACAAGGAACACTTGCTGGACGCCCAGAGAGTCAATAAGCGCGACGAGATCACCCACAATGTGAAAGCAGTTGTAGCTGCTGATGGAAGGTGGTGCCTCTGTGTCACCAAAGCCGCGTAGATCTGGAGCAACAGCGCGGTATCCTCGGGAAGCAAGATGCAGAATCTGGTGGCGCCAGGTGTACCAGAGTTCAGGGAAGCCATGGAGGAACAACACCACTGGACCCTCTCCTTTCTCTGCTACATGCATTTTGATGCCATTCACTTCCACTGTTCTGTGGATCACTCCTTCCATCTCTTCTCTTCTTGCTGTGAGTGAGTTTGATGTGTAACTCTATAACATGGCTTATAAAGAGAAAGGGTGGTATCTGACTCAAAATGGCTCACTTCATTTCACTCTTGGGAAATGCAGAAACAGTTAGACTAAGTAAATGCACAATAAAAGTAGACAAGTATGCTGAATAAATTGCTTCATGATTACAAACTTTCTTAAATTCTTTTTAAAAAATAATTATTTTATTTTATTAACTAATAAAAAAAATTAATAAATTTATTATATAAAATGAATTTGTGACTAAATGGAGTCTAAAATTAAATATAACTCATTTTTTAATGTCGTTTTATTTGGTTTTGTCATATCACTTCAAAATCAATTAACTGATTTCCTTTGTGTTAAATTTTAAAAGAAATTGATTTGAAATTGCAGTCTAATTTTTTTTAAAAAGTTGTCATCAAGTATAGGAGTAGTCAGGTAAATAATTGAGATCAGAATTAATTTTGTAAAAGGTATTGCATTGCATGCATGCCATGTGTCTGAGTTGACAATTTTATTAAAAAAAAAATATAATGTTAATTGCATGAGTGACACTTGGCACAAAAATAATAAGAAGCAATTTTCTTTCTCACAATTGTATAATTTCTTTTAAGAAAATAGATATTTATTCTTAAAAATAATCATTTTTTTATGTTTAAAAATATTCATTTATTATATTTCATAAAATAAAATATCTCTTTTTTAATTTTATTTAAAAGTAATATATTAATTAAAATTTGAAAAATTAAATATTAAAGTTTCAAATATAAAAGTTAAAGAATTTTATAAATAAAATTTAAATGATTTAATTATAAGAATATCACATTCATCTTTTGAAAGATTTTTTTTTAAAATAATATTTACATTTTTTGAATTCTAAAATAGACATTTATATTCTTTATATTATTAATAAAATAATTTTCATATTTATATTAAATTTGAATTATTATTTTTTACAAAATAGTTATAGTTTTATTAAATAATATTTAAATATAATAATAAGTTAATAAATTTAATAGTATGCTATTTATTTATTTTCTATTAAAAAAAATATTTTGTTAATTATATAGTTGTTTATATTTTTATAAGATTGTTTATAATTGAATGATCATGAAAGTTTTTATAGATATTGTTAATATCATAATTAAATAGTTTATTTTTATATAAAAATATTTTGACTTAAGTTTTATTACTTTTTATTTTAAATAAAAAAATATCAGTTTATTATATAATTTTATAGAAACATGAAAAAACTACATAGCCTTAAAAACCTAAAAGGAATGTAATTGTTGTGTTATCAAAATTAAAAGAAATGTAAATATCATTCAGTATAATCTTAGAAGAGATAAATATAATTTTTTTAATAAAACATTACTTCCCTTATTCTTTTTTTTCAATTTTTTCCCATGGAATAGTTTTTTATGCTTTGTTAAAATATATCCTTATATATGATTAAAATTAATTAATATAGGATCACTTAGGTTGAAAATAAACACAATAATAATTAAAAATTAAAAATATTATTAAATAAAATTATATTAATTAAATATTTCTTAATCCATGTGTCATAAATGAGATTGGTGTTGGATTTCATGTCTTCCACTTTTCTCAACTAGAGAAAATAAGGATTACCAAATATGAAAGAAAAATTATGATTATATGGACTAAAATATAAACATTACCAGTTATATTCCGGAGTAGTCATTTTATTAACAGAAAAAAATTGATTTCTTTCATTTGTTATTTTAATATTATATCTAACTATTACGGTAAGTTATTTAAATAGTTCAAAAGAATTCCCCAACTTTCTCACTGAATCCAAACTAGAACCAATATGCAATGTGCAATACACTTTAAAATTATACATATAAGGAATCACGAAAACATTAATAAACTTACACATTAATTCTTTTTATTTATTAAATATTTGATATTAAAAATCATTATTTTTTCCCTTAACTTTTATAATTTTAAATTGAAAAATTAATAAAAAAAAATATATAAAAAATCAGCAAAACACCTTATTATAAGATGTTATAATGACATTTAAAAATAAAAAACATTCCTTCATCTTAAAAAATTTAAAAATTACTTAAGAAACTTACATTAGTGATATTCTAAATTCTAAAACAAAATTCAATTAATATTATCTAATTTATAAAATCTCTAAACTTAAAATAAAAAATATATATAGAAGAAGAAATACATAGTAAACACTTATTATTTATATGTAGATTAATTTGCAACATCATCAAATCATCGGCGGTCCTAAGCCTGGACTTGTTTACTAATATCCAAAGCCCAATAGGTTTATATTGGCTGGTCGCCCATAGATCTTTCTGGACAAAGTCCATGCTAGACAACTGCATTCTAATGATGAAAAAGCAACCTTGAGATTAACAAGTTTCTATAAACTTGCTTTCAGTCATCAATTCATAGAGAAACAAGCTTCACCGCTATCCCTTATAAAATTTTCCAAATTCTTGAAGGAACTACTCCATTACCCTCCCCTTAAAAACAAAATAATAGTATTTATAACTCTTTCTGAAGATAATTAGATGTTGAAGGGTAAGTAGGTTGCTGATATTAGAAAAATAAAAGAGGTTGATCCATTCAAAGGGTCACAAAGGATGCCACATGAAATCATAATGCTACTTATAAATGATATATCAATAAAAGGCAAGGCAATGAAAAAGAATTGAACCTAAGATTTTTAGCATGATTCAATTTGATCCAAACCTATTTTAATAAATCAGTCACATGTGCCCAAACCAAATAAACAAAAAAGAAAAAAAATATGTTGCCACATAACACAATGATTGTTCAATCTCAAAATACCATGTACGGAATCTGCTGGGTCAAAAACTCTTCATCCTAAAACTCGTAGCAAATTCCATAAAAGAGAAATCCACTGAGCGTGAACCCCTGCCCATCAAGATATCTCTCAATGGTAAGCACAATATCAAGATATACCCCCTGCCCATCCCCAAGAAAATGGAAGGCTGTCTGGTTCTTATAATGAAAAAATAATATATGCACCCTTGCAAGTAAATTTGGTTCTTTGCAGACTTTGTAGTACCCCCTATCAAATCCATACCTTCTCAATGCTAATCAAAACTAGCATTTAAAAAGTTCAGCAGTTCATTTCTCTTGCTTTCAGCCACTTTATCTTCCTTTGTTTTTTCAAGTTTAAGAAGAATCTACAAAAAAAGTATAAAAGAATGAACATTGCTACTGCCAATTACAGAACCAAAACAGATGTACAATCAAATAACACATCCCTACCTTCTTGCCAGATACAGCACTCCGACGGACACCATCATCTTTGCCACGCCCTAAAAACTGATCCAGTACAAAAACATAGGAAATTAGAAAGCCATAGAAACAAGCAAATACATTGAACTTCTGAGATAGATGACAATAAAAACCTTGGAAAGCTGAACAGGGCTGCTGCTCCTCTCATCATGTGGCTTCTATATAAAGCTCCCATTGCCAGGACAAACCCCACCAAGAAACAACATCCAAGCAAGTCGATCAAGCACCCAAACATGCCACAGATCCCAGCTCCAATTTCAAAGAGCCAATACATAAAATAGGCAGAAAGTACCATAAGCATCTCAGACTATGTACAAAACTTTATGCATGGGGAAAAAAAGGTTGCCACTTTGCAGAAAAATTTATAGTTTGTTGTTTTAAGCCATGCATTATTAGTTTAAAATTAATGACGTCAAACCAATATTTTCAAGCTGCAGAAGATGATAGAAACAGAGAAAATTATATGGATGTGTCTTAAGTAGATGACTTTTAGATTTAGATAAGAATCCATGTAGGAAAACTTTCAGTAATGAGCATTAAGAATGTAGATTCAAGTTTATGAAAATAGTCAATGTTTCAGCATCACTTACTTGGGTTAGAAACTTTAAATATGAAGAACATCAAGCATAACGAAAATATAAACAAGTTATGAGAAAGTGACCTACCTCTTTTACTTTATGCTTCTGCCGCTTATGACGGTGGCTTTTACTTCGATCCTTTTCCTTATTCTGGATGATGAAGGGGAGATGTGAGGTAAATGGTCAAGATTAAAATCTAATAAAAATTGTATTACCAACAATTCACCTTCTTTGGCCTGTCACTCTTTTTGTGCCTCTTTGAACGGTGAGATGTTTCATGCTCACTATCAGAAGAACTTTCACTTCTGAAGGAATATGGAGAACAAAAATGGTTATGATAAAGCCAGATTGATCTGTTCGTTACTCATTTATTGCTACAAGTGTTTAAAATCCATAACATGTATAAATAATACAAGCAGCCACACTGAAGTAATATGGAGAACAAAAATGGTTATGATAAAGCCAGGTTGATCCATTCGTTACTCATTTATTGCTACAAGTGTTTAAAATCCATAACATGTATAAATAATACAGGCAGCCACACTGAAGTAACTTCTTATATAATATGCAAAAGAATTGGAATCTTGTATAAGGCCCACAATTTATCAACATAGAACTTTTAGCAGAAATCATGTTTCTAAATCCATAGTAAAGGGATGACAAAATGAATAAATAATATAACAATCAGTTATGTGAATAAGAAGCGAGGTTGTAAAGGGGAAAGGATGCACGGCAAAGGAGACTGGGCGACTCAGTCACTGACCAGTGTTATAAAAATCTGTTTCTGATAGTCATGATTATGATCCCATTATACATCACTTCCAACTTCCTCACACAAAAAAAATAATAACATAATATAATGGAACAATATGAATTCCATTAATGAGAGATCTTACTGTTGGAACAGGAACATTCATCTCATTCCTAAATTCGATAAATATCAATCATGCATAATAAACATCTCCAGGCACAAAGACAGAAAGAAAGTTTGAATGAACTACTGCTATTACAATTGTGTGCCTCCCTTACAATGATTGGAAATAGTTAATTACCTTTTCTCCTAATTATACAAGAATTAATATCATTAAGACTAGGTTATTTTAGCGAAAATTTAAGATCCATATATTCTAAAGAATATGAGAACTCAAAAACTATCAGAATTGAAAGGCTCATAAATTGTATTGAATCAGCCATTGAAACAAATCATATACATAATAATGATACGTTATAAAATAATCAAAAGAAATATGCGTCCAGTATGGATTATGCGAGGGTTAGATATAGAACCTGGAGCAATCGGAGACGGAGGATGAGGAATAGAAATCGGAATCGGAATCAGAATTGGAAGAGTGGTGGTGATGCCTACGACGTCGTTTCCCCTGCGATTGAGACTTGGTCTTCTTTCGGATCTTGAGGGAGTCCTTGTCGCGGTCTCGGCGGTGGCGGTGATGACGCCGGCGACGGTGAGGTGAAGAGTGGTCGGAGGAAGAGAGAGAAGAAGAAGAGGCCGCCATCACAAACTTGCGAACGAGGGTTTGCTTTGGATTTGGCCGCTCACAATCTTCTTACTTAGGTTAGTGCTTGATTTCAATTATATTTTCATTTTTTTTTATATTTGTTTGACAATTATGTAACGAATTATTTTTTAGATAATATATAATAAATTTTATTTTCATTGGGGCTTTTCTTTATATCTTTCATAAAAATAAAAATGAAAATAAAAAAAATAAAATAATAATAATAATAATTTAAAATATGAGAGAGTAACCTTTTCTAGAATAAAAATATTTGTAAAAAAATTATACCTAAAAAATATATTTTCATAACCTTTAATAAATAAGGATATTCAAGTTATACATTGATTTATTATTTCACTTTTAAATATTATCAAATTTAAAAATATTTTGTCTTCTTGTTTCTTTAAAATCCAACTCTTATATATATCCAAAATGAAAATTCCTAAATAATTACACAATTAATTCAATGATATATTTCTTTGTAATAGTATCCACAATTTTACACTAAAAAAATAACATAAAAAGTTTGCAAATGGTACTAATAAAATATAAAGTGGTGACATTTCTACAAAAATTGAGAACACATTCCATGGCAATTCCTTATTAGTCAATCTAGAGTGTAAAATGTTCTGGTAATTTTCTTATAAGATTTTATAGATTAGTTGTAAAAACAATTAATCTAAGAACTTTTAGATTCTTTCTTTATTCAACCAATATAGATTATAATCCAACTATTTGGAATTCATGACATGAATTTCCTATAGGTTGTGCTAAGAATTAATATTTATGTACAATCCGTTAATTTTTTTTTTCGATAGTGTAATTATTACTATTTTATTTCTTATCTTCTAATTTCAAGTCGTTTCTAGAAAAGAATAATAAAAAGACATGTCCCTTGTTTTTCCTCTTAAAGATTTAAATGTATATTTTCTCATTATATATCTCTCATTTTTTTGTTTTGCTGAAGTTTTTCCCTCTCATTTCATTTTCCTTCTACATTTTTATAACAATTTGCTTGTTTTTTTCATAGACAAAATGAAGAGGCCATGAACCTTGTATTTTCTTGTTATAAGGACAACATGAAAGAAAATTGTTTGTGTTTGTTTTTTTTATCCAAGAAAAAACATCATATAAGATTAGTTTGATTTCCTGTCTCTTTTGTTCCACATTTCATTATTATAAATCTCTCACTCGAGTAGGGTTATATTCATTCATTCATGTTAAAGTTTCTTTCAAAACATAGATAAAAGATTTAATAGAGATAAATTAATATTTCTCAAGTTGAAAGTTTATACTGGAACAAAAGAAAAGTTATTAAAATATACATATATTAAATGCTTATTGCCAATTGTTGCATATAAATACACGATTAGTGTTGGAAAATTAAATTATGAATAATTAAATATTAGAGCTTAAATATAGTTTTAAAATGGTTATATAGAATTTACTTAAACTCTTGGTTTTATTATTTTTGAAAACTTAAATTTAAGAAGTAAATGGTTAATTCATAGATGGTTAATTAAGGAGTGATTTAAGAAGTAAATAGCAGAAAGAGAGATTCGAGTAGGTAATTGGGAATCTAATTAATTAAGCATCCTACAAGCATAGAGGACTGTAGGAAAATGCCAGTTCATACACACTTGCTGCATCTCAGACCAATGAAAGAATGGAAGAAAAAAGAGAAAGGTGGAACAAAAGATGGATAATTAATTAGTGATTTAATTTGGCAACACGCAGTCTCTCATTCTGTCATCTCAAGAAAATGAATCAAAGTCTGATCAATGAGCTGGGGGGGTCATGCCGGAGTCGTAAGGAACCCTAGTGACTCTAATCCAATCATCTCCCTGGAAGAAAAGAGATGGTAAGAATGTCGTTGCTTGGTCCTCTAGGAGGGTCTTGATTCCCTCCCATTTCACGCGCTTCGATATGTCTGAACCAGGGCCACGGTTATGGATTTCAGCGTAAAAGCAAGTGTCCGTTCCGGTTGTACCATTGATTGTTTGCCATGGCATGTAGCCATCGGGTGTGATCAAGTCACCAATGTATGAATCCATGAAGATGGTCCTTGAGAAATTCTTCCATGGACGAGCCAAGTAGGCTTTGTTGTCGAACCTAACTGGGTAGTACTTGATGTCTGACACAATGGCCCCTCCATGGATGACTAAACCCGATGGCTGGTTACTCTCCTTTCTGCCTTGTGCGGTCACAATGCATTGCTGGTTTTCCAAGGGTTTTCGGACCACGAATGTGCAGTTCTGGAGAACAGCCACTGCATCACCGAAGACAAAGTCGATGGTACCTGAAATGATACAGTCGCGGTAGAATTGGCGCATGGTGTGGGCGTAAAGTGTGTCTTGATACCCATCCATTCTGCACTTGTAGAAGATGGACCTGTCAGATTGAACCCTCAGTGCCACTGCTTGATGTTTTTCTGGGCCGGCTGTGTTCTCAAATCCTAGACCTATGCCAACGAAGAAATCTCCAAGAATGGCTGCAAGCATTTATAGAAAATTTTAGTGCATGTTGTATGAATCTTGTGAAAATTAAATAAACCAATTCACTCCTATGAATATATTATAATGTAATGGAAGTGACGTACCAGCACTGGCGGTTCTGAAGGTGCCAACCCCATCGACGAAGTTTTTGCTGCCTGTGATCCTCGACTTCTTACCACCATCACCAATCATGACGACATGGGTCATATTTCTGGCAACTTCCACATACTCATTGTAAACGCCCTCCTTGATGTAGATAATAAACGGCCTTAGGTTTTTCTTGGGCACGCAGTTCAATGCTTCATTGATGGTGGTGAAATTTCCGGTACCATCCTGGGCAACAACGACATGCGCCATTCTTTTGCGACCAGTCATACGCAGGAGTCTGCGAATACCAACGCGACTCTCAACCCAATCGGGAACGTCAAACTCGTCTGTTTCGTCGCCAAATAGGGGCAAATTCTCAGCGGCATCCAGGAGGCGGCGCCCAGCCTTGTTGACGTGCATGTCGGAGAAAGTTTTTGACAGCTCGTTGATGATGGCGAGGCCGTTGCTGGTCATGTGCATGGAGGTTTGCAAGTGCTCCTGCATTTTCTTGCCAGCGTCGGTGGTTGTGTTCTCGAAAGCATCAAGGCACGTTTCCTGGTACGTGACGGCGCCGCTGAGCCACACTTTGAGACTGGTGAGCATGCGGCCGAGGTTGTTGAGGTCGAACTTGTTGAACCTATCGATGGAGCGCTTGAACTCCTCGATGGAGAGGTTCATGAGTTGCTTGCACGTGTCAAGGGCCTCCTTGGTTCTGGGGTCGCTCTCGACATCATGCATGAGCTGTGTTTTCCCGAGACCTTCACTGATTCTGGTGATGGTGACGTTGAAGGCGATTTTTATGAGTTCTCTGGGGTCTGTGATGTTGGCGGCGTTTTCATTGAGACTCTCCTCGCATTCTTTCTGGTAATTCGTGGGTGCGCAAAGCGTTTTCACTGCTTTCATGGAGGAAGCTACATGAGATTTTGATTCTTCCTTTTCATCCTCGATTGCTCCTTTGTTGCTCAGGTTCACGCTAACCGTGACGGCTACCACCATAGCCACCAGCAAGAAGGTGGAGACGCCAATAATGGCAATCCTCTTCTTCTGTCCATCACCCCCCATTATTATTTTTTTATTAAGCAGCTCCTATTCCACTCCAACCTACCGCCATGTAGACATGCATATAATCAGTACTTTAACTCACAACAAAAGTGAAGAATAAATTAACATTTTGTACACAACATTATTATCATGCAAATTGATTAAATTGATGAATTGAAGAACATAAAGAGAGATACGCACCTAGCTGAAAAGGAGCTGCCCCGAAGGAGACAAGGAAATTACAATCCTCCGATGGAACCTTATTGGAAGAGTGGTCAGGAGAGTGGTTGGTACGATTTGGTGTGGAATATGGCTCTGTATTTATATATGTTTTCTTTGAACAACTATTTCAGAGTTGTTATGTCAGTTTCAAAAAACGTGAGGTTAGGAGTAAAAAGCTCTCTTTTTTTTCCTTTTTCTAAGAGAGAGACACTGAAATAGCACAGAATATGTTGCAAAATTTTTTTTTGTGTTTCATAATTAGAAAAGGGAAGGGAATGAAGTACCTTATTTTGCTGTTATTCACCTGTATTGCTAAAATTTCTCCCTTCCTTGACTTGACTTTTTCTTTCATGTGCAATTCTTTTACGATAATCAAAACAACTATCCGCGGATCGCTTGGGATTTTGTTACACAGTATTTGCCTAATTGATGTACTTGTTGGCTTCAGTTCTCACCAAGTTTTTACACCTATAGAAAGAGAGTTTAGTCTATTTTAATTTAGCACTGGAGAAAACAAAAATTAAAACCATTTCATTTCATATAATTAAGTTGTATGAGGGTCCCAATATACAAAACCTTCAATATTAAAACATCAAAGGAGAATAAAAGAGAAAATTGGGAACTAAACAGAACCAATTTAACTTAATTATTGTATTTTTTAGGGTGTAAATCAAAGTAAATTAGCAGAGTAAGGTATTCCTGTTGCTGGCAGCCACATATCACCTTGTATAAAGTTAGCTACTGTGAAATTAACAGCATCTGTGGCACTGATCACATGGTACCCAGGCCAAGTAACCCTATTACTAGTGTTAGATCCAGGTCCATAATTATTAAATTCTGCATAATAAAGGGTGTCCAAAGCAAAGTCTCCTGACCAAATTACCCAACCCGCTGGATCCACCAAACTGTCCATGAAAGACTGCATATAAACTGTCTGTGAATGTAGCTTCCAGGGTCTTCCTAGATACGTTTTTGTGTTGGCCAAGTCATTTGCGGCAGTTATGGTACAATTGTGTATGGAGATGCCAGTGGTCTGGTTAGAGTCAGTCCTACCCTGAGCAGTAATGACATTGAATTGGCTTTTCATTGGGAGCCGTGGGTAGATGTTACAATTTTGCAAAACAACTGCTGCATTGCCAAATATGAAGTCCACTGTACCATAAATATCACAGTTTCTGTAAAATTGCCTGAGAGAATGAGTGTATAAGGTGTCTTGGTACCCTTCAAAGCTACAATAGTAAAATGCAGAATGGTCAGCTCCGTTTCTGAAGGCTACTGCCTGTGCTTTGATTGGTCCCGCTGTGTTTCTAAATGTTA
Source organism: Macrotyloma uniflorum (assembly GCA_016859785.1). NCBI lineage: Eukaryota > Viridiplantae > Streptophyta > Magnoliopsida > Fabales > Fabaceae > Macrotyloma > Macrotyloma uniflorum. The sequence continues at coordinate 2,775,735 of BDMB01000024.1, forward strand.
TGTTCACTGCCACAAAACCTTCCCCAATCACGCCTACAGTATGAAACTTATGATTAGTTATCATTATGAATCACTATGTTCATCAAACCAATTCAGAAAAATAAAATGTGGTTATGAAATCAATGATCTATGAGTGCAGTAATGGTAATATTGGATAACTAAGAGATTAGTTTGAAGTAATTCTTTCTATCATATTACAAATTTAGAACAACAAATTCAAACAGCCTCTTACTTAATCAGACATGCATGTGACTGAAATTTTTTTCATTTAAAATATTTAATTATCCCAAGTTATGAAAATGAAAGAAGTTCTTAATAGAAGCCTAATTACCGAATGTAGCAGAAGTGAAAGTAGTCCAACCATCAGCCACGCTGCGATTGCCTGTGATTATAGTCTGCTTAATTCCATCTCCTATCATCATCAGGTACTGCTTTTCTGGGGGAATAGAAACATACTCTTCATACACTCCACCCACCACATGAATCACGAAAAACCCGTTACTACCCTCTGTGTTAACTGGAGCTGCAGCCACTGCATCATTGATTGTTCTGTAGTTTCCAGATCCATCTGGGTTCACCACCACGCTTTGGCTCACTTGAAAGTTATCTGTACCCAACTGAAGCAGTTTTTTTCCTCTTATTCTTTTAAGTTTGAACAGCTTCTTTTCCGACATAAGATGATAATTTCTTTCAAGCTTTCTCTCTGTGTTTTTATTGGCTCCCCATCCCCTCTTAAAGGTTACAAGAGATATGCTATAAAGCTTGGTTCCATCGGAAAGATAAGCTAATAGGTCATAGTGGGATTTTGAAGTTGTTTCGTGAAGGCTGGTTAAGCATGTGTCGTAGTTGGTTATTGTAGCACTAAGCAAATTGAGCAAGTTTTCTACTTGTGATCTAGGGAGTGTGTTAGTAGAATTGATGCTTTTTAGAGTCTTGGACAAAAACCTTATGTTCAGGTCACTTAAAAGGTAACAATCTTTAAGGGCAAGGATGGTGGAGCTTGAAAACTTGAATGGAGAAGATTTGAGGTATTTAGAGATTAATGTGAAAAAACTTATGGAGGAAGATAAGGATTTTTCTGTGAAAAAACGGCCATATTTGTGTATGTCGCCTAGGTCATGAGGTGAGTTGGATCGGCAAAATGATGGATAAGGTGTGAGGTTGCAAATGGTATCATCAGAGAAAGATGAGGATGCAAGAGACACATAGTTGTAGAAAATGCTCAGAAAATAGATTATGAATAAGCTCAGTGGTAGCTTGGAAATAGCCATGGAAATTTGGTAAGTATGGACAGAAATCCAATATAAACGTATATATATAAATGTAAATATTAAACATAAACATATTTTAAACGAAACTCAATTAACTGAGATAGATAATATATATTTTTTTAATTGAAAAAAATTTGTGAAATGAGTTAAAATCACAACGTAAAATGTCAACGTAAAATGATCTTATTAGTTGACGTTAAAGTATTAGATGGGTGTTACGACGAATGTATATCAATCAGAATTTATATAAATATGATATTTTTATTTATGTTTTTATTTATTATTATTATTATTATTGAAAATACACGTACATGTGTTCATATTTCTTATTATATTATTTTTTTAATAAATATTTAAATTAATTTTAATCTTAGAAAAAAAAATTTATTATTATTATTGGTGTAGGTAGGTATCTATTAACATTTTAATTAATTTAAATGTTTTAATTTTAATTTTAATTTATGTTAGTTTAGGATTGACAGACAATTATTGTTTTAGGTCTCAAAATTTTTTTACAGTCTTCATGTTATTTTGAATAATTAAGTAATTAATGACAATAAATATATATATATATATATATATATATATATATTTTGGAGTAAAATGAAGAAAAAAATTATAAAATAAAATTAATTTTTATGTAAATTAGATTCTAATATTTCTCAAATTACTTATAATTCTACTTCTTGTTATGACATGTGAATGAAAAGGTAAAGAAGGTATAAAGAGAGAATGAATAGAATTGGAGCGAATGCAAATTTGTTCCTAACTTTCATAATTATCTTTTATATTACTTAAAGAAATTAATTATAATTATGTAACTTTCAAATTGTTTCTTTAAGTAACCGTTTAATAAAAATAAAAAATAATATTTTATTAAAGTTCACAATCAAATCTATATTAAAAAAAATATAAAATTGTAAGTTATTTAAACAATTTTAGAGTTTTTTTTTATAAAAAAAAAAGTGAGTACAATTTATTTAATGATAATATGATATAATAAGATTTATATTTTTCACCCGTTTAAAAGAATTAACTGTTTTCATTAAATATGTTGTTATTAAGTTGAATCATAGATTGATTTAAATTATTTTCAAAACTCTGATTGAAGAAGGTGAAAAAAAAAAAAGTATGAATTCTGTATGGTAGAGAAGTTAAGCAATTTATTTTTTGTTTCTTAACTTTGAAAATGCGTTTTTAGAAGAATTATTTTTGGTATAACTAAAACTCTGTTTGGAAATGGTTTATAAAAATTTTAAAAACAAAAACTCAAGAAAAACAACTTTATCATGCATTGTTGCTTAAAAAAAACTAGTCTAGAAATGAATATAATTTAACTTTTCTAAATTAAGATAAAATTTAATTATGTAAAAGTGACATTTTGAAGGATAAATATATAAATATTTCTCAAGAATATTTATTTCTTATCACCTACAAGGCTTCCAACATTACAAGCAAACATAAACAAAAATTATTACATATTACATATTACATAATACATAATACATATTACACCAAACATAAACTTGATTCCTAAACATCCACCAGAAAAAAAAAAAAAATTATTCCTCCTCCATCTACCAGAGTAAACAGTATAGTTATTTATCTAAAAAATGGAGGATATAATAAACTTATTTAGTTTTATATATACAAATATTAAGAATAATCTCAATTGGTCAAACCTGCTGTAAACTTGACACCTGTCCTTGGCAGCCACATGTCACCATTTATGAAACTCTGAACTGTGAAAAAACTAGCCGTGGAGGCATCTTTAATTACATGATAACCGGGCCATCTGACTCGGCCCGTGAGGGATGCACCAGGCCCATAATTTCTGTACTCACCATACCACAAAGTGTTGAGGGCAAAGTTTCCGAACCACTCAAGCCACCCTCGGGGCTGGACAAGCCCACTCATGTAAGTGTTAATGTAAACGGTTCTAGAGTATTGTTTCCAGGGTCGGCCCAAGTAGGTGGGCTGGGTGGCGAGAATAAAGCTGTCCTGGATAGTAAAGCCAGTGCTCTGGTGTGGGCTTTTTCTGCCTTGGGCCGTGATGGTTACCTTCTGCAAGGGAAGTGGGACTCTGGTGTATATTTTGCAGTTTTGCAACACAGCAGCACCATTGCCGAAGATGAAGTCTATGGTGCCATAGATTTCACACTCACGGTAGAACTGTCGAAGGGAATGGGCGTAGAGGGTGTCTTGGTGGCCTTCTACGCTGCACCTGTAGAAGGCTGATTGGTCTGAATCCACACGCAGTGCCACCGCTTGATGGTTCACTGGTCCTGCTGTGTTGCGAATGGACATGTCCCTTGCAATGAAACCCTTCCCAGATACAGCTACACATTAAATTGCAAGTTCTCAACCAATAAATCCATATATGTTATAGAAAATAAAAGAATCATCAATTGTCCTCTTGTAGATACATATAAAAATGGAAATTTTCAATCACAAAGTATGATATCATGCATGATGGTGTTACTTACCAAGTGTGGCTGTTCGAAAAGTTGTCCATCCTTGCATGAAATTACGGTTGCTAGTGATAATGGTTTGGCCAATACCATCTCCTACTAGCATGATGTTGGTCATCTTCTTCTTCATGTCCACATTCTCCTTGTAAAGTCCTTTTTTCACGTAAATAATATACCTCCTTTCACTATGACTCGGGGCTGCATTAACAGCTTCGGCTATAGAGCGATAGTGACCACTCCCATCCAAAGCCACAACAGCGTCTGCACGCACACCATGTGGCTTGGCTCTGAGCAACTCTTGATCAGTCTCACTCATCCATTCAGGAAACTCCAAGGTTCCATCAGATTCAGTGGTGGTGGTAGTAGTGTTTCTTGGAGGCTTAAAGGGTAAGGTATGCAATTGAGTGTACAAGGACAAAACATTGCTGATGAGTTGGGTGACTTGTGTCAAGCTTCCACTGATGTAACTCTCAAGGCGTCTATCTGTGCCTTCGAATCCTTCAAGGCAGGTGTCTTGGTTGCTCAGTGCTGCACTAAGCCACGCTTCAAGGTTGCCCTCGTATTGCACATTGGTATCTCCAGCACGAATTCTTCTCATCTCCCCCAACGACCATGCTAGCTCGGAAACCGAGAAATCCAAGAGCTCCTTGCAGTCTTCTATGGCTTGTTGCTCGCGGTAGTTGACGGAGAATGTGGTGATTTTTGTCATGTTGTCAATGGCCACTATTGCTTCGTTGAGAGTGGCCTTGAGTGCTGCACTCATCACTGAAGTGGGGCTTGGAGGGCCTATTTTGGTCAGCTCGTTGTGGATGTTTGTGAGGCACGAGTTTTGGTTTTCAATGTCCATGCATGCTTGTGCAATCAATGCTTGCATGTCTTGGGTTTGGATTTCTGAGGGAATGGTTTGATATGAGAGAGCCTCAAAGGAGGGTAAAAGCATGAGAATGAAAAGGAAAGTAAGCATGGCCATGATGTTTTGGTGGTTAATGTCACAGAGAACTAACTAGAAAGGCATAGGAAGTATGCTCTTGTGGTCTTTCCAAGCACCTTTTATTTATACACGGGCAATGTGGCAGTAAGATCAATTTCTGTTTTCCTTTTCTTCTGAGTTTTAACATTCACGTTGCTTTATGCTTTTTCTATGGACAAAGTCCCAAGTTATCCTAATGCTTTCTTTTGTTGGAGGCATGGCATAATATTCTATTCTTTCAGCTTCGTTGTGTCACTTGGCTCAGCGTTCATGATTCCCACTTTCTCTGCAGTCAAGTGCAAAAGAATTTCCTCTCACATTTGATGATTGATCAAAAGTATATACTGTGATTTGATGAATACACAACACACAGATGAGGAGGGCCTATGAATACAAAAACAATCGAACGAAAGTAGTATTCTTTGCTTCGTAGTAATTGAAAACTCGAGTTGGATCAGGTTCCAAGTTGCTTTCACATCGCCTTGCATTGATTTGGGTCAAATAATACGTTATTTCTAACATACTTTTTATTACTAATTAAAATTTATTAAAAATTATAAAATCATAAATGAGACTCATTTAAATAAGAAGGGAGATTCATACTTATTTTTATGATTTTCAACAAATCCTGGCTTTTTAATTTTAATCTCGAGTGATTTACAAAATTACATTTGCACAACTTGAGATTCTCCATTTTTCAAAAACTAATAATAATAAGCCTTGTAAGCGTAACGGATAAGATTAAATCAAATTTAATTCGAAGAGAAGTAACCTCCTGTGTTATTGGAGCATGTAACTTTAGAATGTGAAAAAATTCCTTTTATTGAACTCGAATGCCTCTTACTAGGGTAATAGAGGCTAAGGAAAAGAAAATGCATGAGAAAATATAAAATTTAAGATGAAAAAGATCTTAATGAAGCAGCGTGGCTTCCAAGAAAAGAAAGTATATCAGATTAATAGCGCGGCTAATCCCATCTGATCTTGCACCCTCTTGCATGCATTGTCTCCAGCATTTCTGAGGAAAGTAAGAACCTGAGGGACCTCTGCAGTTTAACCTTTTTAATCCGACCACAGCAAGCTCTAAGGGCAAGTTCCAATCCTTCTACAGTGACTTTAGAAAGACACACCAGTTTGGAATCTTGGAGGCGTTTCAGGTTATCCATAAGGAAGCACAACATCATATCTGACACGATACAGTAGCTCATGTTTATCTGCCATTATCACCACCATGATGAATTAGAACCGATAATTGGAAACTTTAATGCTAATGTTAGAATATATGTCGAAATATCTGATATTTGAATTAGTCTTTAAAAGGTTTTTTTATTTGTTATGTTTTAATTTTAAGAATATTGTATACACAAAAAGAAAAATGCTACATTATTATTTAGATTTAGTAAGTTAAAATGGAGATAATGTTAGTGTTTGATTTTTTGTTACGTTTTAACAGTATATATATAGAGTCCATTTATAAAATATCATTAAAATTCCTCCACATAATATCTCTCTTATCCTTCTAAAATATATTTTCTAAACATAAAAACCAACACCTACCATAACAGTTATTCCATCATTACAAACAGTCTTAATGTAAACCAACATCCATAACCTATTTGAAGAAAAATCAACGTTTGCACTCCTACAAAATATAAGTAGAAGCTTTGATCATAGAAAGCATTAAGGGGGAAGTAAAACCGCTTTTGAACAAAGCATGTTTTCTAAGTTTAAATTAAGAGTATATCAGACTTTCAAATGGAAAGGAAATAAAAGATTCTCGAAGCCAGTAAGAAACATCAACCTCTTATAAAATGCAAGACTAACCGTTATAATATGAGAAACAGTGTCAAATAGAAAACCAGATTAATTGCATGCCTCCAATTTATGAAGAGTATCCTAGAAATAAAAAAAAAAAATCTAAATATATATTCTTGCTTTTTACGTCCAGGATAGAAGATAGATCAACTGTGTGACTTGAAGTACAAATAAAAATCAAATTTAAATGTGTATCAGACAAGCATCCAAATCATGGTTCTTTGATATTTGGAGAATTATAGTTTAGAATTTGTCAATTAGATCAAACCATATCAATGATAAAGTAATAAAGCTAGATAAGTATCAATTATACTCATAAATTTCATACAATATTGAATTTTTAATTTAGAAACCAGTTTACTGGGTTAGTTAGAAATTGAAAGACTTGGAATATTAATAACTTGATTGAGTCAAATTAGTATAACTGACCTGCCGCAAATTTAGTGAATAAAAAGCAAGGGCCCAGAAACCCGAATCATCAATTTTTTCACAATGCTTCAAATCTAAATCTGCCAATCTCTGGCAACTCATTGCAACCGCTTTTATACCGATGCTTGTGATATTTGAAAGCCCACGCAACTCCAGATCAGATAATTCACCAAGATGGCTGATATACGCGATCCCTCTATCTGTAATTCTATTGCAATATGACAAGTTGAGCTTTGCCAACCTCTTGCATCCGCTTGTCAGCGCTGCCAGTCCATCATCTCCAATACGTACACAGCTGTGATCAAAGAACAAAATGAACTAATCAGCATCACGACACAGTTCAAATTTCATTGAATCATAGGCAATTAATCATGTTGATTCTAAGGTTCAATTACCGATAGAGATCAAGTTCAGTCATGTTTGGGCAGTTACAAGCAATGTGCGCCAATCCTATGTCTGATATGTTTGTGCATAATCCTAACTTCAATCTTACGAGTTCTGAACATCTTGAAAGATATCTTAGTGCTGCATGAAACAGAAAGTTAGAAATAAATTAATCAGAACCATTTGAAATTTTGAATAAAACTGATATACTTTGTGTACAGGAAGAATTTGCACACTTTACCTATGTCATCAAGACCAGAGCAATCAGTAAGATCCAGCTCTTCAAGCAGCAAGCAATTTAATCCAAGTTGATAAAGACAATTCCCAGTCACCATATTACAAGATTCTAGCTTCAGACACACAAGGTCTGGACAAGAGTCTGCTATAGTAGAGATGGCTGCATCTGAGATGAATCGACAACAAGTCAAATCAAGTATCTTCAAATTGCCACAGCCAGATACTAGCTGCATAATTCCCGTGTTGGTCACCCCAACACATTTGCTTAAACCAAGTTCCACTAAATACTTGCAATTGGTGCCAATTGTCTGGAGGATAAAGTCAGAAACTCGAACACCATCAATTCTAATTATTCTCATCTGCTTTAAATTCTCCAAGCATTTAACAATGGGTGCTGAAAGCTCCTATAGAAAACGCCTGGCGTGTTAGTGTATATAAAACTTATTACAATAAAATAAGGTACAAAAAGATATCATACACGCCACAAATTTTAGACATACACTTACAGAGAAGCAATATCCTGCATCCAACTGCTCAAGATCTCCATGCCCACTAATCACAGAGATTAAACCGGATGAGCTAACACAATCACACCTCGATACATCAATTGCCTGCAATGCACGGATACATATTCTATGTTTATGCTCTACAGAACCTTTGTGGTCAACTTCATTACTTTTTTCAACCATTATTATTGTCAAAGCTTATAACTTATAAGAAATAAATTACCTTAAGTCGTGGACATCCTTTTCCAAGAAACCGCAATCCGACATCATCCACTAAAGTGCAGCCAACAATAACAAAAACCTCAAGCTTTGACAGAGAAGCTATCGATCTCAAAGATTCGCTTGTTACCTAATGATGCAAGATTTTTAAGTTACTCAAAAGATATACTTCGAAGAAATAAACTCACAAATCAATAAGGCTGATTTGTTAGCTAAGGTAATGATGCAGAACAGAAAATCACATTGTCATTGAAATATGCTGTTCTTGGAATGGTGTTAAGAACGACATCACAAGCATAAGTACAGTAGTGTATTATCCGTAGTCAAGAAACAATGATTACAATAAACATAAACTCATTTTTTCTTTTATTTCCTTTTATTTCCTTTCCACCCCAGTTTCTTCCTATCTGTCTCTTTCTTTTCATCCCATTACTTATGACATCTGTAACTTTCTATCTTTACCTTTTCTTTTTCCATTCTATCTGTTCTGCATTGGTCTAAACTTTTGTAAACCAAAAATATAATGTCTAACTCTTCAGCAAACACCCTAAGCAAGTACGAACAAGGGTGACTCATTAAAATCACAAAGAATTTAGTGGGTGCTTCATTCAAAATCATTTAGGAATCAGAAATTGGATTTAAAAAAATGTTTTTCTACCACCGTTAACAAAGATAGGGAATGAAGTGGTTTGCTGAAGTCACTATCCTATGTCGTCAACTTTATGACCTCAATCAATTTTCAATAACAAAGGGTATAAAGTTTCTCAAATGACTCGAATCTCTATACCAACATGCGATACAATTGACAGATAATCATTCCCTTGGAACATATGATCAGAAATTCAATTTTCACGTTAGTGCGTATCGAATAACATCTCTTACAAAAAACCAGTTTCTTATATGGAATCTCAAAATCTCGAGAAATTAGTATTTGACTCTTAGGCGAAAGATAGACTATATTTTCACCTAAAAAATAAGACTCTAACAGGGTCCATCATTTCTCTCTCCCCCTCCATTTATTCATCAATGGAAAAATTATAATCATCCACCCACTTTCTATTCCATATCATTTTCATCCCATTTTTTACTGTCTCTTCATTTTCTCATTTAATCCCTTATCACATATATTCCTTTTCCTGACTAATTTCTTTCTTTTTTCTCTCCCTATCTCTCTCTTCCATCTACTCCAAAATGGGGGTGAACGCTAATCAGTAGTCTTATCAATGATATACAATCCTTTTGTGAGAGAAAGCAACAAACCTTGAGATAGGACACATCCAGAAATTTCAAGTCCAGGCACTTCTTGCAAAGAAGATCAATCCCCAGATCAGAAATCTCCAAGCACCACTTCAAACTCAGCCTCTCTAATTTCCCACAACCGACAGCAATCTTCGCCAACCCAATATCAGTAACTCCCAAGCACTTATCCATGTTGAGTTCCCTCAACCTCGCGGCGCACGATAGCGCCGCAGCCTCTCTGTCCCCATAGCCGCAACAGTGGGACACATCGACGGCCTCCAACATTGGACACGCCCGAATGAGAATCTCCAAACCCGCGTGGCCCAACCCGGTGGCGCGACTCAGCACGAGCCTCTTGAGTCCCAGAGTCCAACTCGCCGATCCCTGACTCAGCAAAACCGACACAACTCCGTCCTCGATCCGCGGACACAGCGACAGGTCCAGCGTCTCAATGTTACAGTACTTCTCCAGCAGCTCGAGAAGGAACTCGATTCGGAGGATCCGAACACTCGTTCGCGTCACGGATTCGACCCGGAGAAACTCCTTGCACACCAAACGCCACGGTTTCCGATCCGGCCCGAGCTTCTCCAGGACGCGGATGAGAAGGTCCTCAGTCAAGAGGCAGAAAACGGATTCCGACAACATTAAGATTGCAGAAATTTTGTAATTCCTATGGATTTTTTTTCAGTGGTTGTTATTTTGACATGGAATTAAAGGGGAGAGATTTAGGTTGGAACAAAGAGGAAGAGGAGGCGAAGGTGGAGAAGAGGGTAGTGGGTGCGTTTGGAGAGTGTGCGAAGTGGTAACCTGCAACTGGATTTCTCAGGGTTCATTGTTTTGCTCTGATTTTGTCTGAGTTGTGTAGCAAATTGACAAAGGGAAACAGAAAGAGAGTGAATGGAAAGAGCAAGAAAGAGAAAATTTGATTTAGATTAGATTTTGGAGAGTGCGTGTTTCACACTCTCGCTTTCTTTGGGTACGGCCATGTCCTAGTGGTGAAGCTGTTTCTGTCAATGCTGCAACTTTTTATTACCATTAATCTCCTTTTTTTCTTGAAGAAGAGAGAACTAAGAAGGAACAAAATTAACAACACGAATCAGGTTGTCCTTGCTCCTGCTTTGGACAAAACTTGAAGATGAAGAATTTTTTTTAAATTGATTTAAGGGGTTTTTTTAATTCACAATCACATGGAGGAATTGTTCTTTTTTCAGATTGAACAAGTCTTTTAGATTAAAATTCACAAATTCTGAATATGATTTTTTTTAATAATTTTTAAAATATAAAAATGATTTTTATTTATATATATACCAACAAAACATGCACTCTTTGTCTCTATATATCTCATCTCTACTACACTCAAATAATATATTTCAAAAAAACATTAAAAATAAGTAAAATTATAATAATGATTTTGAAAAATATATAAAAAATTGTTAATAGGAGGAAATTATATCTACTTACGAATAATTAAATATTGATATTTAGAGAGATTATACTATTATTTTTAAGTAAAAAGATTGTGTAATTACTAATTCATATTATTATTAAATAATAAAATCAATTTTATTTAATGAAAGATTAAATAATCAATGTAAAAATGACACTAAAATAATTGTAAGAAAATATTTCATTTATATAATGGGATAAATATAGATATTAATAATATATTTATAGCTACATTTTAATTAATTTGTTTTTTAAAATATAATATTTGTAATTTAGAAATATATCATTAATATTTTATAAGTAAATTAGTAATTTGAAGTTTAATTTTTGCTTTTATTTTAAATTTAATTTATAGAAATAAAAGAATATCAATTGTCAGTGAATGGAATGAAAATTAAAAATATTATGATGATTAATTTAATAAATGATATTGTATAGGTTTTTTTAAAATAGTTTTTCATTTGTATTTTATTAAAGTAGTTAATTAAAATATAGAGTTTTATTTTATTATTACCTTAGTTTCATATTGCAGCATTCATGTAATTGGATGTAACGTAAGATTGTAAATAATATTTAAAAATTGAAAAAATTATAAAAAGTTTATTATGTAATCACTTATTTATTATTCTTAAGATTTTAGAACTAATTTTGTTCTATGTTTATTTATTCATGTTACTTATATATAATGACATCATATTTGTATGAAAGTTTGTAATGGTCAAAATTGAAAAATATAAGTATTTGATTAATTAAATAATACTACCAATTCAGAAAAACATTAATATTTTCTTTTTTCAATAAAAATTAATATCCTTACATACTAAACATTTAGTTTAGACTTTTAATTCAATGTCCTATTGTTTCCACTACATTTAAAATCTACATTTAAAATCTTCAAATCCTTAAGATAAGTTAAGTTTATTTGTATTCATCATTTTAAGAAGGTAAAAAGGTAATTATTTAATAAAATAAACAAATTTCCATTTCCATGTTTTAAGTATTTTAAATTTGTAAATAACATGAAGCCAAAATCATTCTCATCATTTGATAAATATTTATGCTATTTGTGGTGAATTAGGTCATTTATAATTAAGGTGACAATTATAGGTTCTAAGTCAAGACATGATTAATTACTACTCAATTTTTTAGAAATGCAACAAATTAAGAAAAGATGAGAATAAGAATCAGCATTTTACATTAAAAATAAAGGAGCAAACTTTAAAACGAAGCTTTTTTTTATTTTCAAAAAAAAAAAAAAAAAAAAAAAAAAAAAAAAAAAAAAAAAAAAAAAAAAAAAAAAAAAAAAAAAAAAAAGTTAAAAATTGAGAGACCATTAGTGAGAGGGCAGAAGTTCAGATAAGGGCAAAAACTCAGACGAATGTGGAAGATTCCATTCCCAGACCTTAAGAAAGGTCTCATAATGAGCTGGGATTCACATTTATCATCATTGCGATTCAACCAAATCCAAATATAACAAACAACACACCTTTCAAAATTAGGTTTTCGCATCTGATTTCAATAAACATATAACAACAAATCTCATACCATCATTCATCAGAGGGAAAGAAAATCAAATTGAAAGAAACAAGTGCAATGCAAAAACCTAACAGGGAAGAACACAACCCAGTATCAACGTTAAGCAATCAATGCAAGTACTGCCACGGCGCAATTCAGAAACCGCAAACGAGGTTTTTAAAGAGCGCGCCGCCAGTATTGCTAGGGCTACATGGGATGAAGCGAGGAAACAAGTGTCTTGTTACGGCCCAAAAGTTGAGGCCTTTTCGAACTGTTTGGGCCTTATTTCAATTCCATCGACTATGAGGCCACCTTTTAAGTGCACCCCTTTGACTTCCCTGAGGCACATTCTCACCTCTTCATTTGAATGGGTGTAGAAATTCCCCAACTCAATCTCCCACCATTCTCCATCTTCATGCTTACAATGCCATTGAAAAGAGTCTTTCCCATTTCCTTTGCGACATGAATGTATGTAAACACTTCCTTCTGATCTCAGCTTCCCAACTTCTACCGACACCTCCGATGGTAACAAGTCTAACCCATAAGCACGATCCTCGGTTTTCACTTTCAGGTACGCTCCGTATAACGTTTTCGGAGACAACATTTCGCTGTTTATGCTGCACTTTATTTCCAGCCACCAAATGGTTCTTAGTTCTGCTGCTTCCTCAAATCTACACATCAATTTGTAATTGGTAATGATTTCATCAAATTAAGTAGCCTTATGTATGATTAAAACATAAATTATTACTGGTAATTAGGACTTGACATGACACATCTGAAGAGAAAGTAATAGTTAAGAGAAAAGAGAAATTGGTTGAGAATTGGGATGATGATGATGATGATGATGATGGAGAAACAGACCTTGAGCCTTGGGTGGGTTTCCAGGACCAATACAGAGGGTTGTCTCCCCATGTAATTGAAAGCTCCCTAGCGCTCAACAGGTAACATATTTTGCCACTTGTTTTCTCAATGGAGAACATCTGTTTCCTTCACAACCTTATGTTAGTACTATAATTAAAAGAAAACTTTTCCTTTTCTAATGGATCAAATATTACTAAACTTGCATTATTTTTTGCAATGGATAGAGAAACATATAATACATAAGTAGGTACAAATGTTGTATGGTTTATTCATTGTATAAATACATAACTCTTAATTAAATGCTCTTATCTTGTGTATATGAATGAGTATTACATCCTTCCATCAGAAAGTACTGTCATTTTTACTAAGATTTTCTTCTTGTTGTACCATGCCAATTTGAACTATTCTCGTTTTACAGATACATATAGTAAATATTTATTAAAAGATATTTCAAAAGGTGATTTGAACAACCACAGGCAGCGATGCAAATATGAATTCATATTTAGAGAATTCATATTTGCCCCACCGCCTGAGGATATTCAATCAACCTTAAACTAACACAACTACTGTATTATTTGGTTCCAGTTTCTTTTATGTTAAATGTTGGTGCTGCATTTTCTTGTAAATACAGTATTACTCTCTTTCTAGTATTTTATGTCTTAGTTCTATCTTACACTATTTTTCATTTTAGAAAATTAAGATGGTATTAAGATTGCGAAATAGGAATGACAATTGGAAATTAAGATTGTCGAGTGTGAATTTTATTTACTTATATTAATGATAGATAAAATGGTCACACACTACCCCACCCCAATGTCAATTGTTGTTTGCATGATAATGATGGATCTTTATTTCATATTTTTTTTCTTTTTCTTTTCTTTCTTCGTTTTTTTTTTTTTCATTTTCCTTTTTTTCAAAAGATGATAGGGTTAGAGATTTACAATTTTAAAATAGTGTCCAATATTTAAAAATTAGAAGAAAAAAAAAATCCACAGGGCCCCTTCTTTCCAATGGCAGCTGCCATCATTATGCATTTGCATAATCAAACATATTTGATATTGTAAAGTAAAGAAAGAGGGCCATGCCTTGTGTGTCATTGGGGTAGAGTTTGACCATTCATCCATCATTTTCATAAGTAATAAAAAAATTTCACATTTCGCAAACGATCTTAATTTCCAATTGGAACTTTTTCAAAAAAAAGCTCCTTATTTCCAATGATTTATTTACTACCAACTTTTTGCATGAGCATGGTTGCCACTTGTAAAGACACTAGCAAATGTACAAGGTGTTGGTAGATTATGCAAACTCTTCAATTTAGAGTTTACATTCGACCAAATTGTGGTTTTGCCATGAGCCTTTAGAATTTGCAATCATGCATAACATCAAATATTTAAAATTAAAAAGACAGATATTGTAGAAAATTACCTTGTTACCGTCGTCGATTGGTCGTGGATTACATAACTTGACAAACAATTCTTTCTTTGAAGAACATGGGAAAGGGAACACGAACCTAGAAAGAATTTGTTGATAATTGAATGGCAAAAATTTCTCCCACACAGTATCTGAATCTGCCATTGACTGCAGAATGGAGGAGACTAGAGAGGACCTGCAGAGGTCCTGAGGGGATGTGAAGGATAAAATGTGTGCAAAGCAATCGTAGGGCAAAAGTTCCATCTTCTGAAAACAAAGTCAAAATCAAAATTTTCGATGCACAGTGGCTTCCACAATGAGCAACAAGTTCTGTTTCCTATATATATAATTCAGTAACACTCTGTTGAACGTACATGGTCCAAGGGATGAACTATTTCGCTAGTATGACGACATTATTTTTACTCACGACAAATATGTCATCATGGAGCCAGGACATGACCACATCCAACAAATAATTGGAAGTGAACGTGAATCACAGGAATCCTGAAATCTCCACACTTTTAACTTTAATGAAGCACTGACATTTATGTCGTTTTGGTAAATTAAGAAATTTAAAATATTATGAAGACATATTAATGTTTGATATATATTTTAGCGTAATTTATGATGAGGTATTTTAATTATTAATTTCTTGAACTGGAGAACGCTGTTGTTCAAACTCACAGATTGAACGATTTTGATGTATCATTTTTTCAAACAAAATAAAAGAAAAAAATCGCAAGCATCCACTTAGTATACAAGAGAAAATTGAAAAAGTAAATAATCCTATCCTTTCCATCTCAGCCACACATCAAAAGTTAAACTTCAGAAGAGAAAAATAAAATAAAATATTTTCTTTCATAAGATTAAAATTTTAGTTATAATTTGATTCAAGCACGTGGTGCGGCATGTCCTTTTTTCCATAAGAATAAAAATATCTTTTTCATGCGAAGAAGGAATCAAACATAAATTCCAGTAAAGAATATCGCTTCAACCATTAAAAACAATTGGTAGTTCCATTTCATTACTTTTTTTATATAATAATATTTAACAAATTTGTTTTACTGATGAAAATTTATAATTATAATTTAATTTACATTGTTTTTTTATAGAGTTATGGAAGTAAATTTAAAGTTGTGGGGCTTCACAAATTGCTAGGAAGAAGGTATTATATAAGATATTCTTTCACTACATTTTAACTGTAATACAAAACACATTTTTATTATTTTTTTTTAATTTGTAGTCACGTCAACTTCAAAACCACAGACACGAACATTATGTGATCAAATATATACAAACAATCGTATGTACCAATATTGTTGACTAGTGAAAAGAAGTAATATAGAATTAATTCAAATATTTTAATTAATTGAATATAAATTATACAGATCAAATATATATATTAAGTGACTGGACCCAATTGAATGATGAAATTATTATACTAAGTACATAATCGATAGAGATAATGATAAAGTTTTATGTTACATTATCTATAACGAAATTGTTCAACTAAAAAAAAATAAAAAAAATCTCAAGCTAGTTTATGATAATTTGAAGATTACATAATAATTGAGGAGCATATGAGGTGTTTGGGTCTAATCTCGATGCCTTCAATGATAAGACCTCCTTTCAATTGATAACCAACTTCACTGAGATTGATCTTCACTTCTTCTTCTTCTTCATCTTCTTCATCAATGAAGAACTCTCCCAGCTCAATCTCCATCCACCCATCATCTCTTTTCCGAGGAACTGAAATCCCTTCACCACTCTCTTCAAAAGCTGCGTTTCTCACCACCTCTCTCTGCTTCCCATAAAACACACTCTTCTTCTCATCCTTACAACCCAAATACGCCCTCCCTCTCTTCTCTTTCTTTCCAACCGTAGTCGATACCTCGGACGGCACAAACTCCAACCCGTACGCACGACGAGAGACATTCATTATCAGATACGCCGCATATGTCGTGTTTGGCGTTAGATTCCGCTTTCTCATCTTCCCTTCTATTTCTAACCAACTCACTGTTATCAGCTCCACCACCTCCTCAAATCTGCAAATTCACATTTTAACTTTTTTTCTCTCTTTCTTAACTATGATTACACATGAAACAATCTTTCAATTACGTACCTTGATTCAGGAATGCGTTTCCAGCACCACATCATTGGGTGGCTGCTCCATGCTATTGACAACTCCCTTGCAGATAAGACAAAAGATTTTTTCCCCGTACACTTTTCCAATTTGAAGATCTGTATATATGAATCATAGGACAGAAGAAAAAAGAAAAGAATTAGAAAAGAAAAACACTTTGAGAAATTGAAGAAGGTAGGAGGTACCTTGTTGCCCTGGTCAAGGAGAAGGGGATGATGGGAAAGAGAATAGAAGAGTTGTTTGTATGAAGAGAAATGGAGGGTGAAAGGATTGACAGCCCTGGAGAGAATGGCCTGGTAATCAGAGGGCAAGAAGGTTCTCCATACCATGTCAGAGTCAGCCACTGAGCGAAGAGTGGAGGAGACTAGTGAAAATATGCATGCGTCTATTGGTGATGCACGTGAGAGGATTTCAGAAACACAATCTTGCGGTAGGGATTCTATGTTGGAGGAAGATACCATGTTTGATGATGTTTGGTCCTAATAAGAGAAGGGGGATTCGTTTTCTTTATATAATAAGCTCAGCACATACACATTAGTTATGAAGAGAAGAGATGATGATGAAGTTTTAGAAGAAGGATTAAGAAGATGAATGAAATGAAACTATAAAAACTGGAAAGTGAGAGGTAGATAGAGTAATAAATATGAAACTGATATCAGGTTGTGTGCGTGCCACGTATGCAGACAACTTGCACAATCTGTCTGTAGTGAGGAATTGTTGGAGCTGAGATGTACTTTGGGTCAGAATAAGAACTCAAAAGGTACGTAAATAATCATATAATATGAAACTTAGTAACTCATCAAAGAATAAATTTTGCAGAAACATTTCTAATTTTACTGGAAAGAAGACTTTAATCATCATAATTACTACCAAAATAATGTCAGAAAATAATTTTAAGTTAGACTTGCTTTAATTTTCTTTTGTGTATAATCACTCTGACCCACGTACTAAAGAGTTAGATGGAGGTTTTTATAACGTTGTAAATGTGGAGATGGTGGGTTCATATATATATATATATAATTTATTTTTGAAAGTGGATCATATGAATATAAAGAGATGTGTTATTCTATTATTGATCGGTCATTTAATTACTTTGTAATAATCTAATTCTACTTATATTTCAAATGATTATGTTTTTAAGTTTGATTTGATTCGATGTCGAATCGACTAATCATTTTAATATATTTTAAATATTTTTTTTAATTTTAAATATAATGTTTGATACATACATTATAATATATTTATTTAATAAAATATAATTGTTTTATTTGTTTAAATATAATTATTATTTTATGAATCAAATAAAGTTTCTTATCTTATAATTATGATTTACATTCAACAATGCGCGAATGCGTAATTGCTGTACAACTATTTGGTCATGTGTTCCTGCAAACAAAGAAAAATTTATTTTATTTTGTTATTTTTATGAAGAACAAGTTCATTCTACAAATATCGAAATTTTAACATTGAATTAATGTGCAAGAAGTGAGTAATTGGCAGAATAGCAACTAAAAAGGAAAAATTTTAACTAAATAATTATATAATATATTTTAATATTATATATAATATATATTTTTTGCTGTAAATTGGTATATTAAAAGAATGTCTATTTTTTTCCTAAGTAATTTAATTGACTATTTTCTGTAAAGTATTCACTTTCAAGTATATTGTTTACATCTTCGAATTTAGTATTGAAAATTTTTCTAGCAATCGAGTTTAATTCTGTTCATACAAATGTAATTTTTCAATTTTATTGATTTTTTACTATTTTTTTTCAAAGACATTAATGAAAATTACACATCAATTACTAATATTATTAAATTAAAATGTATAAATAATAAGCAATCTCTATTACATAAACTAATTTCATGAGATTGAATAATACTTAAACTCAAAACTCCCATAAATGTCTCCTAACCAATCAATAACATACTTAAAAAAACAATTATCTACAATATATGGTAATCACATAATTTGTAAGTCATGTGAGATAAATGAACTAGTATTTCCATTTCTAATAATATTTAAAATTTAAATTATAGTCAAAATATATTAAAATGTAATATTTAAAACTTCTTAATTATTATTTTTTCTTACATTAAAAAATTGATGTAATTATAATATTTGATTTAATAATCTTAAAATTTAAATCACATAAAAACATATGCAAATTAATTATATTTTCCCAAACACTTTATAAGTTGATGCATTAAACATTTCAAAATTATAGTCACACTCATGCATTGACCAACACCATACACCTCAACGTTCCAATTGAGAAAACATTTGATTTTGAAGCCTTTTCCTTCTTATTTCATCCAAAACTGGAAAATAAGCTGTTTATTTTGTGATGCCTGGATTAGATTTATATTTCTTAAATTTCTCTTTAATCTTTATACCTACACATTAATGAATTCAGTTATCTAATCTTCAAAATTGCATGATCTTATTTTTTTATTAATCTTATGACAAAAACAATGTAAGTGTGCATGTCATAGGTGATCACTGTACTTATCTTTATACCTTTTTTTCAATTATGATCATATTGTACTTATCTTAATACTTCATTATTACAATCAATATTTTAAATTTGCAAGTTAAACAAACAAAAAACCAATTACTATATCTGAATTGTTTTCTAAAAACCTTATATAAATAATTTATGCAGAAAGAGGTTACAGATTTAACATTTAAGATAATAATTAAACTGTATTAATTTGTCTGTATCTCTTGATAACTATGTAGAATCCAATTAAACTTAGAGAAAACCTAAGAAAAGGTTTGTGTTTATTTTCTACCAAGAATTTTGCAGCACTAAAGCACTTGAATGATTAGTTGAGTGCATTTGCAGGTATATATGTTGCTGTACAAAACAGAAAACTGAGATGGTGTAATTGTACCCCTTTTGCTTTTAAGCAGAAAATTAAAAAACTTTGACATTAGCAGCACCAAAGAAGACTGATCCAGAATCCAACCACAAGCTAATTGAGTAGCCATCACCATTTGCTCAGTCATCATGCCATCTTGACACCAAAACTCAAACTAAATTATGATATTACTCACCTACTAAGCAAGACTTTTACAACCACACGTATGTTCATTTGTCTCTTCTTTGAATTTTTAGAAAAATAGAATTCACTATTTTACACATTTTTTTAATATTTTGATGAGGGTGAAACTCATAACCGTTAGGAGTGTGAGAAAGTGCAGACCCACCTCTCACACACTGTCTGCTCCACACTCCCTCCTTTGAATTTTCTGCCATTATTATTTCTTTGTTTCGTTCTTCTGTTTTACACTTTCTCCCATACTTCTCTTCTGCATTTAGAACCCAATCAATTATGCACAACGTAACAAAAACAAAGGCAACAACATTACTCCCTCACCTTTAAGGTAAAAACTCACCAACAACAAAAACAACAACCTTAACCATTCTAACAACATTACTTTCACTGCTTCCTCGGCATCACCGAATCGGAACCCCCATTTTCGCTTCCCAATGCCGCCACGTCCGACGCCCTTCTTCGTGGTGTTTCTATGTTTTCTCAATGCCTATTCTTCTGTCTTCGCCACCCAATTTGACTTTGGAACCTTAACCATGAGCACCCTGAAGCTTCTCGGTGATGCCCATCTGAACAAAAACACCATCAGCCTCACCGGCAACCCCGCCGTCCCAAACTCCGCCGCCGGCAGAGCGCTTTACTCCGCCCCCGTAAGATTCCGGCAACCGGGGTCCCCTTCTCCGGCGAGCTTCTCCACCTTCTTCTCCTTTTCCGTCACTAACCTCAACCCCTCCTCCGTCGGCGGCGGCCTCGCCTTCGTCATCTCGCCGGACTCCACTGCTGTCGGCGATTCCGGCGGCTTCCTCGGTCTGGAAAACGCCTCTGCCACCACAGGCGGTGGCGGCGGGTTCATCGCTGTTGAATTCGACACCCTGATGGACGTGGAATTCAGCGACATTAATGGAAACCATGTGGGGTTGGACTTAAACAGCGTTGTTTCGGCGGATGTTAGCGACTTGGGAAGCGTTGGGGTGGATCTTAAAAGCGGTGATTCGGTGAACGCGTGGATCGAGTACGATGGAAGTAGCAAAGGGTTGCGCGTGTGGGTCTCGTACTCGACTGTGAGGCCGAAAGATCCCATTTTGAAGGTGGATCTCGATGTGGGTATGTATGTTAATGATTTCATGTATGTAGGGTTTTCTGGGTCTACGCAAGGTAGCACCGAGGTGCACAGTGTTGAGTGGTGGAGTTTTAATTCCTCTTTCGATTCCGCGGCGGCTCCTGGCGCCACGTCAGCACCTCCCGCCACGTCAGCACCTGAGCAGAAGGAGAGTAAGTCTTCTAGGAAGGGTACAGTGGGGGCAGTTGCTGGCGTTGTGACTGCTAGTGCTTTTGTTCTTGCTCTCTTTGCTGGTGCATTGATTTGGGTGTATTCTAAGAAGGTGAAGCGTGTGAAGAAATTTGATCATTCTATTGAGTCGGAGATTATTAGAATGCCTAAGGAGTTTAGCTACAAGGAGCTGAAACTTGCCACTAAGGGGTTCAGTGCTAATAGGGTCATTGGTCATGGTGCTTTTGGGACTGTGTACAAGGGTGTGTTGCCTGAGAGTGGTGACACTGTTGCGGTGAAGAGGTGTAGCCATAGTGGTCAGGGTAAGAGTGAGTTTTTGTCTGAGTTGTCTATAATTGGGAGTCTTAGGCATCGGAATTTGGTGCACCTTCAAGGTTGGTGCCATGAGAAAGGTGAGATTTTGTTGGTGTATGACTTGATGCCCAATGGGAGTTTAGATAAGGCTTTGTATGAGGCTAGGATGCCTTTGTCATGGCCTAACAGGCTCAAAATTTTGTCAGGTGTGTCATCTGTGTTGGCCTACTTGCATCACGAATGTGAAAACCAGGTAATTCATAGGGACATTAAGACTAGTAACATTATGTTAGATGAAGGGTTCAATGCTCGGCTAGGCGATTTTGGTTTAGCAAGACAAACAGAACATGACAAGTCTCCTGATGCCACGGTGGCTGCAGGGACAATGGGGTACCTTGCGCCAGAGTATGTGCTTACTGGCAGAGCCACAGAGAAAACTGATGTGTTTAGCTATGGTGCTGTGGTTCTTGAGGTGGCCAGTGGGAGGAGGCCTATTGAGAAAGATGCTGCTGCAAATGGTAAAGTTGGGGTTAGCAGCAATTTGGTGGAGTGGGTTTGGAGTTTGCATCAAGAAGGTAAGTTGCTAACGGCGGCTGATCCAAGGCTTGAAGGTGAGTTTGAAGAAGGGGAGATGAGGAGGGTACTCTTAGTTGGGTTAGCCTGTTCACACCCTGATTCAATGGCAAGACCTACTATGAGGGGTGTGGTTCAGATGCTGCTTGGCGAGGCTGAAGTGCCTATTGTCCCTAGAGCCAAGCCATCTACTAGTTACAGTACTTCTCACCTCTTATTGAGCTTGCAAGATAGTGAATCTGACTGTAATGCTATGATCACCATCTCTACCTCCTCGTCAGAGAACAGCCTCAATGGCACAGATAGAGTCTGATGGAAATCTAGAACTGGCATCTTGTCATTTTTTAATTATTTACCCAAAATGTAGATAGAGCAATATGTATTCTTTGGTTCATGTATGTAAACGCCAATAACATTACAATTAAAGGGCCTTGAGAAAGGAAAGATTTTTGGTGATTAAGCAATTTTGCCTGAAGCATTCACAGTTTGTGAAGAGTCATTCTGTTGTACATTTTTTGTATTAAACTAAATGGATCTTGGTGCAGAGAAATGCGAGATGCTGGTGTTGAGTTAGAGTGTTACATGCAATCTAGCGAATATATTGTTGTTAATGCATATATTGCTGTTCACTTGTTCCACTTCTAATTCGTGTGCAGTGGTTTAGAACATGCTGTAATCAACTACCTTATGCTAAACACTATTTTCTTTGGACAATTAGATTTCACCTAACTTGGTAAAATGAAAACAGCAATTTCTCTAAAGCCTTCTTTTTTCTACAAATCTAGCATTTGTACTATACTTTAGTATAATGTTGAGGCACCTAGTCTTTTTGTATCATTTTTCTAATTTGCCAAATTTATGAGAATTTTATGTAAGGATACATATCTGTTCAATTACATTTTTTACCGTGGGAACTTGACTGGTAGCTTATGCCTATAGCTAATTATATATTACATCTGAAATCCTGATGCCATAGACAAGAATCTAGAGTAAGGAATCATCACCTACTTTCAATTTCAACTTTCATTTATTTCTAGTGTCCTCCATGTGATACTTTCTTGCATCAGCATTGTTTCTAGCCTCACACTTGAAGGTGCCTCTCCTTGTTTAGGTTGCTATCCATGCTTCTGTGTGATACCATTACAACTCACCATGGCTGCAAGTCTGTCACATTGACTTTTATTGCAAGTTTTCAATGGTGACATAGAAACAATTTTGTTGGTACATCAGAGTGAGAATCATTTACTACTTCAGTCTTTTTATTTTAAGTTTTTTTATTTGTTTTGTATGATGGACAGCTGGACTTGAAGGCTCAAGTTGTGTGATCATCTTCTAAGTGTAGACCTAGATCTAATGCCCTTGTAAGGATTCTATGGCAAATAGTGAAAACCAACCGATAATGCCACTTTTCTAACATTTCAAGGGGGAGTTTACTCTGAATTTTATGTGAGGATATTTGTTTCTCGTCATTTTTTTTTTATTCTAATTCTTAACATTGTTTTGTTTAGTGTTCAAATAACACCTCCCCTATCATGCACAATATAGTTACTCTTCTAAGGCATACTATGGGGACGGACTGTAGCTTTTGACAACTATTGCAAATAGGTCTGATTCTTGGATAAATTTTTGGAGACATACGCATAATTTGGACCGAGAACCACAAACAAAGAAAAGAATTGGGCAAAAAAAAACATGGTTGGACAAATTGTAGAGAAGATAAATATAATCCATAATTCAGAAAACAAAGTGAACCATACTTAAACGTACAGAATCTGATGGATAACTGGGTTGACTCAATCAAACGTACACACTGCCCAATTATACATTAAAAAAACTACTAAGGCAGGCATAGGCATAGGCATAGGCACAACACACTCTTCAAGATAACTCTAGCAAACACCGTTCATCTTGTCATTGAGCTTCTTCCTCTCCAACACAAACTTCTTCCAAACCGCAGTGATTTCCCTCTGTGTCTCCAGAGCACTCTTCTTAACCACTTTGCCATTTTCTTCTGTGTTGACTGTCACAGAGGTGCTACTTATCACCCTTGCTGGAAGAGAATCAAGCTCATGCACCACCTTTTCCACATCAGCCACGAGACGCTCTGCAAGGGTCCTTGAGAAGTCCTCCCTGATGACAACACGAAGCACTGTGACATGTTGAGCATCTGGGGGCATGGTGTATGCTGGCACAATCCACCCAAAACGCCTCAGCAGGTCAGAGATTTGGAACTCGTCAAAGTGGGTGTGGTCTTTCAGGGTGAAGGCCACCAAAGGCACGCCATTGTCTTTGGACACAATGGCAAACCGTCCTGTCTTCTCGAGTCCCTCTTTCAGCACCAACATGTTGTCTCTACAATTTTCCATCACGTTTCTGTAGCCCTGCAATCACATTTACAATATCAAGTTATAACAAGCGATTTGAATCTTTCACAAACTGAGTGTGTGAATGAGAAATGCAACACAATGTCTAATAGTTCACTCTTTCTAGCACGTTTTTTATCATTGGTGAAAATATAGTATTTGCATGCAATATGTACACTGTTAATCAATCATAAATCATCCTTAAAATAACTCTTAGGGTAATTATTATAAAATTTAACAAACCATTCTAATGAATTCGGTCATAAGTGCTTTTGAGTTAAATTCATACAGTATGATTCAGAAAAACTACAAGTCAGATTCATTCATCAAATAAGGAGTATGACTGCCATTTTGTGACTCAATGACTTTCTTTTCATGTCAAAGAACATGCTAGAAAAAATATTTAGAGAAATAAATATATTATTTGTATGAGAAATGCTAGTAACACTCTTGGAATACACTATCCATTATTAGTTAAAATTTACATAAAAATTATAAAGCCATAGATGAAACTCATTAGCTAAGAAATAAGACCTACCAAATTTTGTATTTTTAATAAATTTCACCTATAAAAGAGAGTTCTAAAAGAATGTGTTACAAGCAATCCTCTTATTTTCATTTTTCTCATGTGAATCAGAGGGATTAGAGTAACACGACTGCAATCTCTTGGTTATTCTTATTACCTCATAACCAAGGCGAATTAGTTGGTAGTATTGAGCAATGACTTGGCTGGAACCTGCATTGCATAAACCAATGAATGTTTGGGTAGAAAGTGCAAGGAGTACTTAGATAGAGTAAAACAGAGTAATTGAATTATGTGTTACCTTTGGAGAAGTTAAGTGTGAAGGTGGGTTGATCAGCTCCGAGATAGTTGATATGGAAGATGAGTTCCTCAGGCAAATCCTCCTTGCTTCTCCAGATAACCCAACCAATTCCGGCATAGACCAAACCATACTTGTGTCCACTAACATTTATGCTCTTCACTAGTGGTAATCGGAAGTCCCACTCAAGCTCTGGGTAAATAAATGGGGCAATGAAGCCACCACTGGCTGCATCAACATGAATAGGAGTGTCCCACCTACCAAAGATTTTCATATGTCAATTCATCTGCTCTAAAATTTAAAAATACTTCCAAATCTTCATGTATCAGAGTTTAGTGTTTAGTCTTCCAATATCCGAAACCCTATTTTAAAAGGCTTAAACAGATTTCTAGGCCAATTACCCACTAGACATGTTAGCACAACACTTACGAAGATTTCTTATACACCCCAAAATGAATAATAAACACAGTGACTCCAAATTACCATATAGATTAATTTGTGATTGAACCACTGTGTAAAGATGAATAATTTATCTTCTTTTTAAACATGCATTTACTTTTCATTTAATACTTTCTATAGAATATTGAGAAGTTTCAAGATACTAAAGGAAGGTACAGCATAATCTAAACATGGCTAGGAACATTTAAGCAGAGAGAGAGAGAGAGGAAGAAAGAAAAAAGAATGGTACCCAGTTTGCTTATTCTTTTCAATTAGGAGATCATTGAGGCGTTTAACATCCTCAAACTCTCCATTTAGTGTGGAACCAAGGATAGCAGCAACACAAATAGTGTTCTCATCCACCAATTCCACGGCCTTGTCAGGGTCCATTATGTAGTATCCATCACGCAGCTTCACTTCCTTCAACTCCACCTCGAAGTACCTTGCAAATTTCTCCCAGCAAACCTTCACACAAACAGACCCAAAACTCTGATCAATTTCACACTCAACAAACAAAGCAAGAACTTATTGCATGTCAGTGATGTTCTTGAACAATGAAAAATTTCAAGTGTACCTGAACGTTGGCTCCAGTGACAATGTTGGGTTTGTCATAAGGCTTTCCCTCTTCTTTCCGCTTGTTTTGCCACCTCCTTTTGAATGCCAATCCAGCCAACATTATGGCCTCCGATGAACCGACGGTGCCAACACCAACTGCAGCTTCAGAATCTTGTAGTGGTGCATTAAAAAGATGAGCTATCATGTTGACACATCGATTCTGCATGCATGCAAGAAAAGATATGAAATTTCAATACTTTTCTCAAATGGCCATTAATTTGCTTAGTACCCTTCAACTATGAAACCACCAAGTACTCCTATTTCTAATACAATTTATGTGTTCTGTATAATATTGTCTTACAATTGCAGCAGCTCTGTAAATCATAAATAAAAAGTAGGTTTAATCTCATTTACAATTTGTAATGTTACAAACTTAAAATCTACATAATCATTTTAATTCTTTTTCTGTTCTTATCGACTAAATTCATAAAATTATATATATAAACTAAAATAGATATTTTTAAATATAAAAATTAAATTTTTTTCATTTCATCAGACTTTTCCTAAAGGCACAACAGAAAATGAAACACTGATTGATTGAAAAAATGTAGATGAAGTTCATATAAATTGTAACTTAAATACACTCTCATTCAACCCAATATATTTCATTGCTAAGTGCAACGTTTTGACTTACGATTAAATGTGTTTTAATTTTCTAAATTGTTTTTAAAATTTAGAATTTCCTTTTGACTTTTAAAAAATTAGTTTTTGTCTATGTATTTTTTGAAATGAAAAAATATTAACTTAAAAATTTAAATTTTCTTTTTAATTTTAAAACATTAGATTTAAATATATATATATAAAAAAAAAACTCTTCTTATACCAATATAGAATAAATGTGGCATGAATGTGCTCATCATGGCACGGCATAACTTCATCATGTATGTGCTCAACTTTTCTTTGTTTCACTTTATTTTGGATCAAATAAAAAAATATAACATTTTGTACTTTTTTTCTCCTTCGAATCATACCATTAACTTTGTCCAAATGTTATGATTATAATAGGGCCAAAGGATGTGGACATTTGAAGAGAGTATAAAAAACCCATGCCTGTCTCTCAATAATTCATTGCGGATTCAGAGTACTATCCACTCCAAAATATAACTACTCAATTAATTTCATTTTGTTTAAATAAATTTTTTTTAAAAAAATTATAATTAAAATCAATTTATGTATAAATTATATCAACCCGAAAATCTATTTTTGTTTCAGTTGACACAGAAAAATAACCCAAAATGCTTATCTGGGTCCACTGCCTAACTATTTTAAACACGTGCTACCTAACATTATCAAACCATTGAATTTTTTTATCACTTATATATGCACTTTATTACATTTTTTTTTACTTTATTATGTGCTTCTTGCGATCCCTCTCATGTGTTAATATTATAGTACTAACACAGAGAGAAGCACGTTCTATTTCCATTATGAACATATTGGTATTGTTGACAAAGAGAGGACATTTTATTGGGGGACAGACAGAAAAGATAGACATGCTTTTATTTTAAGTAAAAAAATGCTAACTTTATCCTTATTGATCAGAAGGTGATGGACCCTTTTGTGTCATTAGCTAGCTTGGTGAGTTATAAGTATTATCGTGTTGTTTAGGTTTGGAATAATGATTGTTGTGTTAACCATCATCAATTTACAATTTCCTTGAAAACACTAATGTCCCACATGTAAGCATTACCATCTATAAACAAAATATAAAATACAAGCTTCAAAAAAGTTTAATCAGGTTAACATCATCTATATATAAAATTACTCATTCTTAAAAATAATTCAGGTATTATTTATTTATATATTATAATTAAATTTTAATTTTTTAATTAAAATGAAATAAAAAATAACTGTCAACCAAATTTCTTATATAAAAAAAAAAAATTGAAGAAAAAGAATAGTCAACAAAGCAAAACGTTTATGGGGAGGAAAAAGCAGAAGAAAGTGATATTTTGATTATTTGTAGACACACTTGGTATCATAAAGTCATAAATTAAAAGAGACTAATTAGGATAGCCGACAAAAACAAAATACAAATCGAACATTCAGAGAAGACCAAAAGAATAACAAGTTTTTTTCTTTTAACCTAAAGCATTCCTCACGTAAGAGCCAAAGATTAATTTTTCGTAATGCTGATGTTCTTTTAAGAAAATAATGTCTCTTCATAATTTTTTTATTTAAATAAAATCGGTTAATTAATTAGATTTATTTTTAAGTTAATATAATATCTTTTCAATAAACTGTGTTTCTTTGAATTAGTAAAAAAATAAAATAACTGCACTCACTGTAAACAATTTTAATAAAATACGAAGACATTGTAGGAGGAACATGTGCAACTTGAAGTGATGAAATATACTATTTTTTTCATTTATTTAATACAAGGTTGCGTGATTGTAGCGCGTGATGGAGGAGGAAACTCCAATTAATTAACCGCTACGGCATTCGGAAAACCAACCAAGTTTCAAGATGTCCCCACACACACAAGAATGGTGGATCAAATTCTTGTTTTTAGTTTTAATCTAGTTTATTTTAATTACGATTATGCAATATATTCAAATTAATTTATTTATAGGAGTACTAAGTTTATGATCAAATAAATTACAAAATTTCTTTCTTATAATTTTTATAAAAATTTTAAAAAATTGACATAAAATATGAATAATTTTGCTAATATTAACACTAAAGTAGTGGTTTGACTATTAGCGATTTCATTTTGTATATTCATGATATATCTCATAAATGTGTTCAAATATTACTCACTTTGTTAATAAGTTATTAATTTATTTTTACTCACTTTAACAAGATCATATTTTCCCATAAGCTTACTTGAATGTAATTTTAACATAATTCATTTTATTTAATAAAAAATTTACATAAAAAAAAAGAGTATCTGAAACGGAAAAGAAAAAACTGCTAAAAAAATCATGTGCTACCATTTTTAGATTCTTACTTAAAAAAAAAAAACTCTACTAAATTTAAATGATTGGTCAAACATCAGAAACAACTAAAAAGGAAATATACACATAAATTAAAATAAAGTAAAAACAAAAATGGGATTTTTATTTTTATTTAAAAAAAAATCAGCTTCAAAACAAAACTAGCTTTTTTATTAGAAGTAAGTTAAAAAGAAAAATAATTTTGAAAAGAGAAATTAAAGGAAAACAAATTTAGAGAGATACTTTATCAAAAAGTCAAACAGAACTTAACCACTCCCACTTCAATGAAACCCAACCATTGATTCTTTCTTGATCCAGAAAAGAAAGAGATTAGAGAAGAAAAGAGTGGAAGAGATACCTGTAGCTCAGTGGTGACTGGGTACTCATCCATGTCAACATAGTTCTTGTTAATGGCAGCCATGATGAGTTTATCACACTCAGGTTCCATCCATGTCGTAACAAACGATGCCAAGTTCAACCTTGGGTTCCCATCCAACATCAACTCATCGTTTATGATCTGGTACGCTGCTTCCTTTGGAATTGACTCCTCCGGCATCTTGAACCTGTGTTCTCTCTCCAAAATTATCACAGATTAATTACAGATCCACATAAAAAATAACTATGGAGTTAAGAGTGTGAACATTTGTTTTAATGTGGGAAGAAAATATGCAGATACGTGCCTGGGAAGCGAAGTTCTGACATAGCGAGAAGCGAAGGTGGAGTGGACAGAAACGTCGGATTTGGAGGAGGTTTTGGAGAGAACCATGTCGGAGAGGGAAAGAGTTTGAGAGACTGTAAGGTTGAGTTTAACAATGGAGATTGTAAGATATATGAAAGTGAGGATTTTTGAGATATTTATATAAGCCAAGTTGCTGTATGTAAATTTTAATCCAATTGCCAAAGGACAAATCACATAGATATAATTATTACAACCAGATGCTACATTACCATTTAAATACAATCAATACTTAATTAAAACATTATCTTTAGAACAGGTTCTACTTTATTAAATTTTAATAAAAAGTAAGACTTAAATAGTTCTATTTTAATAACATATCCTATTATTAAATTTTATATTTTTAATAATTTTATTATTAACTTTCAATTTTTTTAATTTTATATTATATTTTAATAAAATTTAGGCTTAAATAATTTAAGTTTAATTATATATTTTGTTATTAAATTTTATCATATAAATCACATCTTAGATGAAGACTGATATTATATTAAAAATAAATTTTTAAATTTAATTTATTTTTATAAAAATAATTTATAAA
This sequence comes from Macrotyloma uniflorum, assembly GCA_016859785.1. Lineage (NCBI taxonomy): Eukaryota > Viridiplantae > Streptophyta > Magnoliopsida > Fabales > Fabaceae > Macrotyloma > Macrotyloma uniflorum. The sequence goes on from BDMB01000024.1 coordinate 2,806,318, forward strand.
TAAAATTTATATTTATTTAATATATTTTAATTTTATTTTATTTTTAAATAATATAAAATTTTTAATAATTTTAATTTAAATATGAATTACTTCACCATTTATTCTTATATGATATATGAAAATATTGATTAAATGAGAAATATTTACAATAATAAAGTTGAATTGAAATATTAAAAAAAAATAATAATAACATGAAAAAAGAAAAAGAATATATATCTTTTATCATACAATAGACTTTAAAAAGAAGTTCAAGTTAAAATATTGATGATTTTTATTGAAATTTACTCAGATTTAAATTATAAATCTAACACATTAAAAATCATAATATAACAATTATACTATTTTTTTTATCATTATAAATAATGTGTATATGTAATTATTATATTTAAGAAAATTATATAAAAAAAACACTAAAAACAACCAAGAAAAAAATTAGACTAAACTAATTTTATAGAGACTAACTATGAAAATATTTAAGGGATAGAAATTAAAAAGATATTTAATTTTATTATCTAAAATTGTAAAAAAAAAATGTGGACATCTATTTGGATATCTAAAATAACATGTAAAATTGGCATAAAAATTATGGACCTATGTTTGGATATTATTTCATGACTAAAGTAACATACAGTAAAATTAAAAACTGAAATAACAAAATTTAGTATTTTATGATGAAATAAAATTTGAATAGTTTTTATAACAACATGAAGAAAAATAAATAAATCTTTATTCAGTAAAAGATATAAAATTCCATTTAAATCTAAGTTTAATTCAATGTTTAGTTTGATATCTAATTTAAAAAACAATAATATGACTTTCTTATCCTTAATGTAAAATATTTTAAATATAATTACGTATTAACAAAAATAATTAATTTATTTGATTTTTTAAATAATATTACTAATGTATTAAAGATATCTTCGTTATTAATAATTTTTAATTTTTTTATTATTCATTAATAAAAAATATAAATGCTTATAATATTTAATAGAAATAATAAAAAAAAAGTAGAAATTATAAAATATCTAATAAAAGGGTTTTAATTTTTCTAAAATATGTTTTATATTATGAATATGAATAATAGGAAATATCAAAACCAAATTTTTTTATAGAAATTAGAAATTATTGTTTAATTACATATTTTAAATTTGTACACTTTATCAAATTTTATTTTAAATATCTGAAATTCAAAACTATACTCATCTTATTTTTTGTGAATTGATTATTAAATTACTAATAGTATGATCACCTAAGTATAAACCTGTGTTACATATGATGCAATTTAAAGTTAAATGAAAAATAATATTTATATTTTAAGTTGAGTAAAGATACAAATAAAAAAATATTATATATATATATATATATATTATTTTTTTAAGATTTTAAAATGTGTTAACGATGACACAATTCATATAAAAAATAATAAACTTCTCTACTTTTTTATTTATAATCTTTAAAACACATTACCATTCTACATAAATATAAGTATAATTCTTATGTTAACTAACATGTTTAAGTTATATAAGGTTTTAAACATAATCTAATTTTAATTATCACTTTCAAACTAATACACATACAGAATATTATTTAATACAAAAAAACATTTCATTACAAACATCAATATTAAATTAACACTAATCAAACTCTAACTTTTTTAAATTTTATCAATAAAATATTACAAGCAAATTGAGAGTTAAATTGAACCTTTTACTGAAATAAAGTAAGACTTCATTTCTCTCATGTTTGGAATATTCTAATTTAGAATCGTAGACATTATTTGACTTGACTATTTCTTGTTATAAATCACGCGTTTAAATCACTTTCACCTTCAAATCAACTTAAGAAAATCTTTTATTTTTCTGTCCCATTTTTTATATTCTGTGAACATATTTTAAAAAAAATACACACAACAAAAATATTAATTTAGTAAATAATAATAACTGAAAACAATAATTTGATCATCTATAGTAAATCATTTCGAAATCGATTTTTCATTTAAAAATAAGATTTCGGAAAAACGAAAATATAAACTTTTGTGTAAAGGATAGCGAATTTGAATTAAAATTATATATTTATGATTTTTTTATATTTTAAAATCAGTTATGCATTCTTTCAATAATTATTTCTGAATGAAATATACTCATTTAAAACCTGTTAAAAAATTACAGTATTCATAAAAGTGTGTTAAAATATAAAAAATTTCCTTAAATATAAAAAAATATATGTAATTATACATTTTATCATCAACTATCATTATATCTTGAATTTTATTTCTTAATTCTTTGTTATATTTTACCTCACATTTTTTTAAAGTAAAACCCATGCTACTGCTTTAAAATGGCATCGAAACAAAATTATTTTATGAAACACTCTTATATATTTAAAAAAATTATGAAAATACATAAAAGTGAATAATATAATTGTAAGATTTATAAAAAATTATAAAATAATATCGAGTAATAAAGTATAATAAAAATTATAATATTGCCTAAACAATTGCTAATTTTCATCTTCGAAATATAAAGTGTTGAAATAATTTTCAAATGTTATATAAATCATGTGTGTATGGAATTTTTTTTAACTTTCAAACACGTAAAAATATTTATAAGTTTTTTTATTACTATATGATATCATTTATAATATTTATATATATTTTATTTTTATTATATATTATTTAAAATTTGAAGTGTTAATTTATTATTTTTATAATATATATAAAGAGTTAATATATTTGTCGGTGATGAGTCCCACAATCACTTGATCCATAGGTATAAGAGTCCATTATGATATTTTATCATAAAAAAAAATATTAAAAAGTGATTGGTGGGTGTAGTTTATTTTATCCTATCTAGAAAGGTAATTATTTTATGTTTTCTCTAAGAAGTATTTTGTTTTTTATAGGATTTATTATTTTAAATATTTTATTGCTACTTTGATGTATTTTCTTATCTATTTTAATTATAAATATACATTAAAATGATAAATGTATGATTTTTTTTTTCATTATTTAATTTTAAAAAAAATAAATTATGGATGAAAGTGCGAATCATTTATTTTGAATTGGGTATGTGTTAATAACAAAAAGTGTAAATTTTTATGAGTTTTGAATATTTATATTATCTTATATTATGTGTTATTTTGTATTATTTTTATATAAGACTAACAAATATTTTAGATGTTATTTTTATACAAAAATATTTTATATGTTAATTAATAAATTTGATAATTATAATTTGTTGATAAGAGTAAATTTTTTTTATATATATATATTTATATTTTATGAATATAAAATGTAAATCTTTATAAAAAAGAAAGTTATATGTGTATTTTGAAATATAAAATATATGATTAAATAAATAATTAATATATATATATATATTAAAATTATATTTTTAAAATTTATTGATATTATTATTTTAATAATGATATTATTACAAAATATACCTATAATATTTTTTTTATAATAATGTGGGTGACTTTTTGTACAGAATTAAGTCATAATTTTTTCTCAAATTATTTATTGTCATTGAAAATAAAATTATAGCATATATTAAAAATAAAAGTAGGTGATAATATTTTCATATATATATATATATATAATTATTACAATCATTAGTACTCATTTTACATTACCATTTAAATACAATTTAAATACAATAAATAATTTTTAATTAAAAAATTATCTTTAAATCTACAAAACTGAAAATGAAATAAAAAGTTAAAGAGTTGGAAATAATTTTTATAAAAAAATGTTTTTTAAATAATTAATTTTTATAAATTTTTTTTAAATAAATAGTTTTTTATAAAAAGAATATTTTTTAAATAAATAGTTTTTTTATAAAAAGAATATTTTTTAAATAAAATTTTTTTATAAAAAAATAAAATTAATTGAACTTTTTTTGTGATAAATTCTCTTTTTTTTTCGTATGTTTAAGGTTTACACAAGAAAAACACAAGAAATGGAAAAAGTTGAGCAGCGTAAAAATCAAATGTAACAAAGCTAGATGAGTATCAATTATACTTATAAATTTCATATAATATTGAATTTTTAATTTAGAAAATTAGTCAGAAATCGAAAGACTTGGAATATTAGTATAACCTGCGGCAGATTTAGTGAATAAAAAGACTTAAAAATTGAAAAAAAGAGAAATATTTTATAATCTATATATATTCTTATAAAATAAAAATAAAGGTAGGTGGTAATATTTTTTTCTATTTACCTAACATTTCCATCAAGAAATTAACTGATGATTGATTTTCTTTAAACGAACATGATTTTAAAAAATATCATTAATCATGCTTAAAGATATCCAGAATAGCCTTATTTAAAAAAATTAATTTGCAATGAAAAAGAGTTTTACCATCAATAAGAATAAAAAAAAATGTAATATTCTACATCTTAATCACATGTTTAAAAAATAAAATAATTTATTTCATACTAATAAGATTACAACTTATTAATTTAATTCATAAGTCAATAATATAATATATTTACCAAATCCAATCAATTATGCACATCTATACAAAATCAATTAATAATTCATTACCATTACACTATTGCTCTTACTGTGAATATTATTAATTGGCACAGGTTGTATCCGTGATTAGAATTGATTCCAAATATCATATATATTCCTAAACAATTTTTCTTACTGAATCATGTCTCAGTTTATAATATTGGTATTAAATTCAGCATTTTTGTAAAATTATATACTATCTCTTACAGCAAAACGAAAACGACATTAACCAAAAAAAACTTTAAGGAAAGGACAAGTTTGGCACCATATCAAGTTGATACATAATAAATAAAGCAAGAACCTCAAAAGTCCCAAATGTGAATCCATCTCCTTCAAATTAAGGAATATACTCTGTACCTAATAATTCTAACCAAACATTAAACATTCCTAATACAAAGTACCAGAATAAAATGCATGTGGGTTCAGCATTTTTTTTTCTGCATTTTCGAGTCATGTTTAGTTTTTAGTTTACCATGTTATTATAAAATGTATTACGAATCTGCTAATGTTTTGGGTAATATGGATTAAGCATCTAAAGTTTTTATTATACCAAAGCCATTTAACTTTGTTCAAAACAGAGTCTTCAATAATATTATGTGTGAACAAAGTTAAAGACAAGTCACTAGTTATGGAGCAATCATCGCAGCTAATCTGAGAGACCCACTTACACTTGCATGTAAGATAAGTTGAATATAGTGTTATTTTTTAGTTAGATTTTTTGGCCTTCATTTAAGGTAACATAAAGATAGTTTTCCCACTTGCAAAAGCAGTCACTAAACTTTAAATATCTTGAGAAATATGAGACAGAGAATGAAGGAATAGTAGCTTTCAGAGGTTCTAATGCACCAGAAGTCACATCTCTCAACTGTATATTAATGTCAATAGACAATGGTAAGAATAACTTTGGTCACCAATTACTCCTTTCTCTTCATCACCTTTGTTGATAGTGGAAGGTTATCATTAAATGCTTAACAATCAAAACAATGTTATCTTAATTTAGACTCAGCCTTCCTTCTTAAGATAGTACCGAAAGCTAAGATTCTTTTGGAGAATTTTCAAATTTGACTGGTTAAGAGCAACACTGTTCTTCAGGATAATGTTTCCATACTTGGCTTTTAACTTTTACCATTGAAACTAGCATCTGGCCGACATCTTTATGGTAACAATTACATATTTTACACGATTTCTTTTAACATGTTTGTTCTTTGTCTGAACATGACCCACTATCACTACCACAACAAACCTGCCTAACCTAAAGAAACGGGAATGTTGAACATTCAACTGTAGCATTTTGTCTTCTCTTCATCTAACAGCTAAAAAAAAATCAGTGTTTCAGATAATCATCTCTAGAACTTTATTTAAGAAATTGATAAAATATACTTTGAAAACTTTATTAGGAGGATACAAATTATTCATACCATTCTAATCCCATGTGTTCTTGAACCAGCTTTGGTAGACATGATCCATGGTGTTCCAAAATTTCTTTTCAAACTAATCTGATTTAGCCAAGTGATAAGTAAAAGAATGTTTATAACTAGAATTTATGTGTGTCGACACAATTTGTTTTTCTTGTTTTTCACACGTATTGATCTTCTTTGTCTTCCATTACCTTTTCACTTTTGCACTTTCATTGCTTCTTCTTGTTTGACAAAAGTGAATTTTCATTGAATTATATGCAGTGGAAATATATTTTCACAAGATACACATCACAAGTGAGAGTATTTCAACAAAATACACGAAAAACTAATTTTCGATACGTATTTTAACAAAATTTTGTCAAGATATATATATACACGACGAAAACAAGTTTTCATCAAGGATATTTTTTAAAAAGTAAAAACAAAAAAGGTTGGAAATAAGGGTCCAAAAATAATATACGGGTGTTTACGGTTTGGATTCATTACAGTTTAACATAAAATTAAATTCAGACAAATTATATTTGATTGAATGAGTTTGATTCAGGTTGTAGTTTTTTATTTTTGCCAATTTAATAAAAAAAAACTATTCAAGTTTGCTTGCTTTGATTAATTTAATATTAGTACACGGAAACACGTTCATTGCTTTATAATAAATGGTTATTTATTTTATGAAACTACTTAAGTTTTTGTTGTTATCACTTATTTGTTGAACATTAACTATAACTTTATATATGTATATATATAAGAAAGTTCCAGATTATAACCATATATAGGTTAGAGGGTGAGAGAAGATTGCATGAATGGGAAGGAAGAAGTGATCACGTGGCAACCCCCATGCTGCTGGTTGCACCATGTGGTTCTTGGACAGTTAAGTGCAGAAAGAAAGAATAGTTCAACTTCTGCTATATATATATATATGTATATATTTTGCAGTGAGAGGAGAAGTTAAATAAGATTGAGTGAATTAGGTTGGGAAAGGAATTAAGATTATGGTGGTGAAGGTTTATGGTGAAGTAAGGGCAGCGTGCCCTCAAAGAGTGATGCTGTGCCTCTTCGAGAAAGGAGTAGAATTTGAAGTTGTGCATGTTGATCTTCAACAAGGACAACAAAAAACACCTCAATTCCTTCTCTTACAGGTGCTCGATTCATTTATACTACTACCTTCATTTGCTTAATTATCTTTTCAAATTTTCTACACACATACTTTCAATTTTATATGATTTTTTTTTTTATATTTTAGTAATTGATGAATTTATATATGGATGAACACAATAGATGATAGATAAATAGATCTATGAATACAAGGTGAATCCTATTAAATCTAAAAAAATTGAGACAAGATATAGTTTCAACAATTAAATCTAACAATATTTAAATCCAATTATATAAATCCGCCTTGTTGAAATAATATTATAATTTCAACATTACATATGGTCAAATCATTAAATAAAATAAAAAATTAACCAAAATTAATATATATATTTTAAGATAAATTATATGAATATAAATATAATATCATGTTATATATAATTTTTCATGTAATTATTATATGTATAGCTATATATGTTACTTGCCCTTGATAACTAAGGGGGTTTACATTTGTTGCAGCCCTTTGGTCAAGTTCCGGTTGTGGAGGATGGTGATTTCAGACTCTTCGGTAAGAATTCATCCAAATACTTTTGACTTAAACCTTTTTAATGCTAAAAATAACCTAGTAACGCCCTTTTTGGTGAGGTACGAATATTTTGTTGCCTTCACATATACAGAGTGGTCCTACACAACCTTATATTTAGTGTCTTATTTATGCAGAATCAAGAGCTATTATAAAGTACTATGCAACAAAATATGCAGACCGTGGTGCAGACCTACTGGGTAAAACCTTAGAGGAAAGGGCTTTGGTGGAGCAGTGGCTTGAAGTAGAAGCACACAACTTCAATAATTTGTGCTTCACTATAATGCTTCAGCTTGTGATCCTACCAAGGATGGGTAAGGTTGGGGACTTGGCCTTGGCACACAAATGTGAGAAGGATCTAGGGAAGGTGCTTGATGTTTATGAAAGTAGGCTCTCTAAAACCACATATCTTGCTGGAGATTATTTCTCTTTAGCTGATCTCAGCCACCTTCCAGGGCTTGGACATCTCATTGAGGAAGCCAAAGTTGGCCACTTGGTCACTGAGAGGAAGAATGTCAATGCTTGGTGGGAGAAAATTTCAAGTAGGCCAGCTTGCAAGAAGTTAAAGGATCTGGCTCACTCATTAAAAGAGCATAAGTTATTATACAATGTGGCAATTAAAAATTGATTGGGAGAATAAGTCATGTGCTTAGTGACATTTATGATGGTTATGGTTATTTCTGGATTTCTTTTGCTGAGATTGTAGTTTCTGTTTGAATATGGTGTGAAAAAGTAATGATTAATGGAGATGTTGAATGTTCTTATGAAGGTTTAAGACTTCAGTAACTTATTAAATAATCAAGAGTAAATGTCATCAATACTTCAAAACATTATTAACATTATTGAGGTAATGCCATTTTATATGGCATTTTATCGCAAAGTTTTACAGTTATTAAAATTTTTAACTTTAAATTCATTCATAGGTCCTGAAAATCATACTCTAAAATATTTTAAAACATCTTAGCTAAGATCAATATTTATACTATTTAATGTAATAGAAGAGCCAAACTTGCAATCCACATACAAAGCAGCACAAGCATTAAACTCCTATCCTTTAATATATGGAGAAGAATTCTAAGAGCAAATGGGAATATCCAAACACATGTCATACCCCTTGATCACTTCTCCAACTTAAAATTAAATACTAAAAACCTGATGAAATCCCACAATGCCCCAGTTGAGCAAAAACTAAATACTACCCTCAGAAAAACATATACACCAACCTGTAAATATCAAATTAAAATGTGCAAAAATGGATCAGATTTATTGGCTTGGATTCTCTAAAGAGAAAAATCGCACAGTATATTCAGCGTCGATCATCTGGGGAAATAATCATCACTTCCATTTTGCAATGCAAACCATTATGTCAAACCATTAGTGTCAGATTTCCATTTGTTCAAAGTTTATAAAATAATCAATAGGATCTTTAAAATTCAACAGCACACAACTCATACATGAAAAAAAAAACACACAAATGCTACCGTTGCATAGATGGATCAGATTTATTGGCTTGGTTTCTCTAAAGAGAAAAATCGCACAGTATATTCAGCGTCGATCATCTGGGGAAATAATCATCACTTCCATTTTGCAATGCAAACCATTATGTCAAACCATTAGTGTCAGATTTCCATTTGTTCAAAGTTTATAAAATAATCAATAGGATCTTTAAAATTCAACAACACACAACTCATACATGAAAAAAAAACACACAAATGCTACCGTTTCTAAAACTAATATCAACTCTAAGATAAGAGTATAAAAACATGCATAGATGGATCAGATTTATTGGCTTGGTTTCTCTAATGAGAAAAATCGCACAGTATGTTCAGCTTCGATCATCTGGGGAAATAATCATCACATCCTTCAAACAATGCGGCAAATTCATAGACACTATTACAAAAAAGCAAACACTAAATTCCAACCTACAGTCAATAAAACAATGTTCACACGTTCTCTTTAAAACTAATAATAAAAACCTATAAAATTATATGCTCGCACATAAAATTGAGTCGGTAGAGAGATCAGAGTTCTGGCTTGGAAATCCAGTACTCAATAAATGAGACTGAATTATGAGAATAGCACAGTTAGAATCAACTTCGATCATATGAGGAAAGGCTCATCACATCTTTGCCAACTCTACCACTATTTACATTTAAATCAAAATTTAAAAACACACAAAGAAACTATGCATCATAACCCTATTTCTTCCCAGCAGAATACCCAAAACTAATAGAAAAAAAAAGACAATCGAAAGGGTAAAATTCAAAGCTTTTGAACAAGGAGCGAATTTTCCTGCTCTGCAATGGAAACTGAGATAAAAAAGAAGAAAACAGTACAAAAGATATTGCAGAAAGGAATTGCTATAGCGTCACCTCATACACAGTACCCACAAAGATCAGAGCACAGGTAATCAGTAATTGACGCGTAAACAGACACAAATGAGGGAAATCCATAACACAGAAGCGAAACCTTAATCGAAGAAAGTTTGAAAAATTGATACTTTATAGAGGGAAGAGTGAAGAATGAGTTGGGATACGATGGAAGTTGCTTATAAAGGGATGAAACAAGGATGCGCCGTTCAAACCCAAAATTAGGGTTTCTTAGCTTTTGAACGAGGTTAACGGAGCTTATCTAATGGGCCTTTTTTTTGTCCATTACGATCTCAGCCCACATATCACACTGGTCCCAATAAAAAAGGGTTTTTCTTCCTACACCCCATACTTTTCTCCATGGAGTATTCAATGAAAAAAATTTCTCTGGAAAATGTTATATTAAATGTATTTAAATTTTTTTGAGTTATATATATATATCACGTATAACCAATAAAAAGGTGATTAAGATTTCAAAATATATAATCCGAAACATATTATAAATTATATTTTCTAAAATAAGTTTAAATGTTTCCTGAAAAATATAATGATAAAATACATTTTAATATATATATATTTCAGAATTATATAAAAAAACAAAATTTATATAATTTTAATGAGAAATTAATACTAGTTAAAAAATTATTTAAAACACGACTTGAATGAAGATATTATATTTTTTTAATACAAGTTATTTTTTTCAAATCTACCAATTTTGCATTTTTTATAAAGATATCTCTGGATATAAAAAACATAAAAACATGACCATATTTTTTTTTATAAAAAACATAAAAGATAAACAAAATTTATTATTTTATAAAACGAATTTTTGAACAAACTTGATTATGATTATAACTAATTATATTCTACATATAATTTATTATAACTAATATATTATACACATACTTAATTATTAAAATAATTTAATTTTCACGTCTATCTATCTTAAATATGTTCTAGAAAAGTTTATTATGAGATCTTCATGTTTTTTAAGTAAAAAAAAAAAACAGAAAAACATGATCGAATCATAGGTTGCATTACAAAACTAAATAAGAGAAAGATATATAGTCACAAAAGAAGAAAGTTTTGTATATCCAATTATTTAACAATTTATGAAATAAGGGAAATATATATATCAACTTCATAAGGAAAAAATATTCATAATTTATAAAAGTGTTAATAATTTCACACTTCAATAATTGACACAGAAAAACTTGTTAACATATCCACAAATACAATTTAGCATATGAAGATAAGTCATAAACTATAATTTCATGTCAAATCTCATATCAACATCAATTGCATCAAACAAAATTGTTATATATATATAGCATTCCAATAATTGAGTCAGACAACTTCTTAATAATGGATAGTATTATTTATTAAGGAATGAAAGATTAGAAAATAATACATAGTTACAGAGTCACCAGAAATGTGTTAAATTCTCATCTGTATTTCAAACTATAGATACTCGTAGCTGACTGCAAATAATAATAATTAAGATAAAAAACAAAGTATAGATCCTAAATTCAAAAAATGGGATTTCAAAAAATAAAACAAAAATAGTGTTTTTGACTGTTTATTTTGTTTATAACACTACCTATTTTTGAACTTGAAAGATAATCATCCACATGCTACTATGGTAGGATCCATTGCTGCAGAGGTGTCCCTGTCACACATTTCGGGACCAATATTTGTAGGTACTTCTCCCTGCACGATGAAATAACACCAGACTTAGAAAATACCAAAAAAAATCTTGCACTTTCTTTAACTTTAAGCTGCATTGAGAGCATACCTTTGCAATATTCCTAAAATATGTCATTGTGTAATTCCCAGTGGGAAATAAGACCTCAACAAGATCTGCTAGTGCCAATTGAGGTTGTGACACTGCTCCATTGTACCAGTCTTCACAAGCATTGATGAATACAAAAAGATGATATTGAAAATTAAGTTATCAAACAATTTATACCAGTTTCATACATAAATATTAAAAGGTAAAATTAGCACTAGATTTATGAAGAAACATGTTTCAAATTCCATGTAAGCTTAAAAGACTAGTGAATGTGTCATATCAATCACTAAAATTATAAATACTTACGAAAAACAGCAAAGAATTTTATCAAAATAAGTCAATCAAAAAAGTAAACTTAATCCCATATACAAACAAAAACATTAAAACATCAAGTTTCCCAGTATTTATCACTTATATCTAACGTTACTCAACATACTTATTTCTCTCCAGTGTAGAACTTTTTACTCGCACTTGCACACCAACAATATGCATATAGTAAATGCCTTTTGGATCCATGTACTTACCTAGAGCTACAGAGTTTCGTACCCTTTTGTCATATCTCCATAGACTTGTATTTGAAATAAAGGAAAAACAAGAACGATCTTCAACATTTAGATTTTGGATAAATGTTGACAAGGTATAGTTTGTTGGATCAGAGGTTAGTGTTTCATCAATAACTACTTCCACGGTCTGCATGATAGATAATGTTTAATCAACAAAAACTAATAAATAAAAGGAAATTTAAAGCAATGAAAAAAAACCCTCTTTTTATTCTAGTTTTTTCTTTCAATTCTAACTCTAACAAATGTAAAGAAATTTGTTTAAATAGACCCTGTGTATATATATCATATTGTTAACTAGTGCAGAGGCAATCCTAATCCTAATGCTTAACATTATTTTCCTGTTCGTGTATGACATTTTTTATTGAAGTAGTCTGTTTCAGTAAGTATTTACGAAGTTCTACTAAGTACTTGATTTAAATAGGAATGTAGATTAAAGATAATATTAGTTACTCGATGTTCCTATATTGCTTTTAATTTTCTCATTTACTGCAACATAATTCAACTTACACATAGGATTGCATGAAATTCCTCCAAGTCATCAGGATCAGAGACATTATAAGTGCTTTTGCTGGCATCCAAAATCTCTCCACCTGCATCTTGCACGTACTGTTTGCAAAGTTTTTGTAACAAAAAAATTACAGAGTGATAGCAAGAAAGATAAAAAGTATAAGCGCCAGATTAACTAAAATACAGTAAGTGATAGGAAAAGATGAAGTATGAGCAGCACATAGTGCATATTTACAACTCAAGCATTTAACCAATGGACTCGGGTTGGGAATAATGCTGAAGAAAATAGTTATAGATGAGAAGCATCAGTCATGCCATGGTTAATTTCTCTAACAGCAAGTGTTTCATACCTTCAATTGATACTTTTCCTGTGTAAAAGACCAAAGACCCTGCAAAGATAACACTTCATATTTTAACAAATTTTCATCTATCAACAAAAGGCTAATAGCCATGTATCAGAAGTTGGCTCCAGATGATCTGAAGAGAGAAGAGAAATAACTTTGAAAGGGCTAATAGAGGTTAGAAGGTATATTGCTATTGATTAGAGGCTAAAACAACACTAGAACATTAATTCAATCGGACAATATAATGTATAAATTGAAACAAAGCCCCATAATAGGAACATGGAGTATATTTAAGAAGTGGGGAAGAATTAGGTAATGGAATGTGTGCTTTTGAAGATATTTACATTTTTATACTTCATCCAAGCTACCGTCGGCTTGAATGTTGTCCTAGTTTGGGCAATTTTAGCCAAGCACAAATAGTTCTCCTTAACCTATAAAATAGCAAATCACTTTGTCAGACTAACATGTATCATAAAATATAATCAGTTATTAGCACAGAGTTGATTAGCTCTAGCTTTCTTACTGAGGTATAGACTTGATTAGCTCTAGCTTCAACATTTGCAAAAGCTCCCATGAATTTGATCCATTCTGCTCTCTATCAAAATGAATACAGTAAATCATAAGTATTCAAACAACTGAAATGGTTAAGTGTCTCTCTTTTCCATAGACAAGTGTACTAATTAATATGCATCTTAAATATTTTATTAACCTTCCAAGTAGGTTCTTAACCCGAAATCAGATTAAATTAGCTAGAAAAACTAGATTAAAATACACTATTGTTCAGGAAATCCTGCATGGTAGTACGAGTATGTACATGACACAGTGCAAGAAAAATTACGATGGATTATAAAATATGCCCCCCAAAGTGCTATTGGGTAAAAGAAACTACTTAATTAAGTATTAGCAACCAAACCATCATCATCCATATAACAGTAGTAGTTATGTTTCATTAGTTTAGTTTGGTTCCAATCAATTCAGTTAAGTATCTGTAGCTTCTTTGATTATAACCATTAGATTCCATGTTGACTAAAGAGAAGACCAAATTATAATTTATAAGTGGAGACAAATCTCACCTTCAAACTGATTTTGTAGGATTAAGTTAAGCTCATCTAAACTCTTTACATGGTATAAGAATTCAATTTATAATGTCAATGTCATTCTTTTATGGAGGAAATCCTCTTCTCTATTTTGAGCTCTAAGATGTTTGGGGTCACATGCGCCTCTTACTTGGTACTAAATTCCATAGCAACTTAGCAAGTAGCTGAAGCATACCCTCATACTAAGGACCCAATTTTAGATAAAAAAAAATTGTTGCACTTTTCCTCTCCTTTATGGAGGAAAGATTTCTCTAATAATACCAAGGAAGAGTTAAGACTAAACATAGCAAACTTTGACAGTGCTCAATCAAGGCTTAGATGGAAAATGTTTACTGGTTCTTGAACTGTACTATAAACATCTGAAGCATAAACAAATGTCGGTTTCAGAAGCATCCAGGTAATCTATGTCCATGACACTTCCTTGAACATATCTTCGGATCCTTTTGGGTTTGAAAAAATTATACAGAGAGCAACATTAGTTGCTTACCTGCAAAGGGGTATTCTCCATGAAGGGAACAAAAGTTGCAAAATTGCAAGCTGACTGCTGATCATCGTCACTAAGAAAGTATGTAGAAAACTCTGCAAGCTTTTGGTAATCACTATTGTTGAACATTTCTATCTGTCCTCCTTGATACAATTTCAACACACATGGAGAAGCAACATAGTCTGAGGTTATGCCTTTCAAGCTCTCCACTAAACCTAAAAGCTGCTCAAAACAAGAATATGAAAAATTAAGAAGGATGCAATCCCTTCTATCTTGATCTTGGCAACCCAACCGAAACCTTAAAATGTAAACTTGTGCTATTAAGAGATTCTCACCTCTAAGAAGGAAACTTGAGTTCCAATCCCCGGAGGCAAAAGAAAAAGTTAGTCACAACAAAGGTGAAAGATACAATTACAGTAAAAATATGTTGGTCAATAATGAGACATCATTAAGTTTGTGACGAGAAAGAAATATTAAATTGACTAGCCAAATCATTTGTTTTAGCATTGGCACATTGAACTGATTTTTAAATTGATTTGCTGATATATTATGATCTATGGTGTTATATGCTATAGAATCTTGATTCCTAAGAAAAACAGAATGAACAAGGCGAGTGAGACTAAGTAGCGAGATAGGAATATGCGTGGCATACCTGGAAAATAAGTAGTATCAACAGAGTAGTTTGACAATGGTATGATAAATGATTTAATTCTAGATGTGCAATATTTAGTCCTTGAAGCAATCCTTGAATTATTCTGCCAGAATTGAGAAGAAAATTGTGTAGGCAAGAAACACAAACTTAACAGGAAAATTCAGCAAACATGAAAATAATTAGAACAACAGTAATTTCTATGTTGATTTTTTTCTAGCATACATTCCCAACAGAAGAAACAACAGAGTCCATTGAAGTAAATAGAACGTGTTCTGAGGTTATTATTATTAGCTGTGAAAACTAATGTAAGATCTATTTTAAAATTCCCCTATCTTAGATTAGAAACGACTTTGACACTTAGCTAATACAGGTAGCTGTTTTCCCTAATCAATTATTTTAAAATTATAAACTGGGCTGCTAGATGAGTGCATATTCAGCATTTTGTAGAGGATTTCAATTATCAATTTGTTAATACTTTTGTCTTTTGCCTTAAAAAATATTATCATCTTTTTCTTCAACAGGAGAAAGTACTAAAGATAGTATCGTTTTGACATCAGATAACATATATAAAACCTTTTCCTGTGATTTCGACTTCCCGTGAAGCCACTAAAAACCTTTTTAGTGGAAAACTCTCTTTTAAATGTCAAGATTACGGGGCGTCATTGGCATTCTACCTAATAGAATTGGGGTGGCTTCCAATTCTTCCATTTGTTTACCCAATTGACAAAAACATAAAAACAAAATATAACTTATGAAAATGTCATAGCACACCTTTAATCTTCTCATCCACACTAATTTATCTAGGCTAAAACAAACCCCTACTTTTTTCATTTTTATTATTTGCTTATATGAAAAAAGAAACCAAAGAAAATCATAAGGACCCATTGCTACAGGTAACTTAAGAAGAATTCAGATATGGTAAAAAAGGATATCTCCACATGGAAGTACCTGGAGAAGAAGGTAGCTCTGGCCATCAGCAGAATTCTTAATGACTTTGAAGGTCTGGCCATAGTAAATATGAAAGTTTCCAGCATCTTCCACCTTTGAAAAGCTACCAACTCTTACTGCTGGGGTGGCTCCATGGACATATCCACAGTTAAAGAACCAAACCAATGCTAAGAAGAAGGCTTGTAGCCAGGAACAAGAAGGAGCCGAATCCATGAGCTGAACAAGCCCACTTCTTGCTATACAAAAAAAATGTGATCTTTGACGCTAATTATATGCATCATGTTAGCTCATTATCTATGTTTTGAGCCACTTTTAGAAGGAAAAAGTTATTTAACTTTTTGGGCAATAATTTGCAACTAAACTGCACAAATTCTTAGTAGGAGAGAGGGAGCGGTGCACTTTGCAGCTTTTTCAAGAGAAATGGATTGGATTGGAATAGTGTTGAAATTAAAGCTTGAAGGAAAAAAAAAAAAGAGTGAATGAATGAATATTTGGCATGTAGCTAGTGGGGTGCACACACTCTTTACATTTAACACAAGAAGAGGAAACAGTAAGTGACCCGTGAACCCATCTTTGGGTTATTTTTGTCATCTTTTTCTCATCACACTTTGGTGTTGGTTCCTAACTAGTTACATCTTTTTCTTTTGTCACTTTCTTTGATACCCTGATGACTGTGAATGATACACCCGTAATCAATTATCCATGTGCTCTGCACTCACCTTACTTCAACCTACCCATCACCTTCAGATTCATTTTCACCTTCAAATTCATTTAGGACATAGCTGATTTCAATGTCAGATCAAGTCAAACAGATACCATATGAAACTAATAACTTCCAATTTTTATATTCCAATATATAAATCCGAGGCTTCAAAGGTGAAATAATAAAAAAAAACACACACACTTATTCCCATCCTCCAGTTTACACAGGAACTAAAAAAAAAAAAAAAATATCACCACACCCTTTAAATGATCCCTTTCATTTTAGCTTTTCTCAGCCATGCACTCATGAAGTTCGTCACTTTTTGAAGTTCTTAATCTAAAAAAAACATGGGCATGTAAAGGAGTTGTCATATGACTTGTTCAGGAAAAGTTAAATAAAGTAGTATTGTGTCATCTTTACATGCATTAATAGTAAAAATTAAAAGAAATTAAAGAAAAGAGTTTCTACGAATTAATTAATTTTAGTTTATACAAAAATTATTTCATTTTTCTTATTATAAATACTAAATAAAAAATTGTCCAAATCAATTTGTAGATCATGTGGAAATTGTTTATCTGGTGTTTGGTGACAGAATCCAACAGAAAAAGATAGATATGTCTACATACTTGGCTGTATAGGCTTATGGAATATTTTTTTACGCAGTTGAATTTTATAATAAAATATAAATTTTATTTATTTGTCTAGACTTGCATTTTATTAGTTTGATATACTCAAATAAGTGTAGTTTATAAAAAAATAGAAAATTATAACGGACATAATCACGTGATAGAAGTTTGATTATCGATAACAAGAGACAGATACAATGAACTTTATCTTATTAAGTGATTCTATAAAAAAATGTGTGTAACATGTTCAAAGTTAAGATTCAACTAATCCAATTGAATAATGTGAGCAAGTAAAATTAATACAAATATTTGGATACATCAATCCTGTGGGAGAAGTTCAATATGAGAACTTGATGTGATCCTTCTACTTAAGTTAGAAACTAAAAACAAAGTAAAAATTAGGGTATGATTTCTAAGAGTCAATATGGTTAGCCCACATGATACAAAGAGCCAATGATATAGTCAGGAAAATACTTATCTTCTTGAACACCATGCTAAATCCTTTCCCATATTTAATACCAACAAACCACACTTTATCTTGTTCATTCCTAATCACAGTCTCAGTTGGTTCTCTCATTTTCTTCATGGTGTAAGCACCACCACAACCTTTAAGCTCTGGTTTCCAATCTTCCACTAATTCCTTTAAAAAAACACAATGCATCAACAAAAGTGCAAAGATGAATACAAGGGCACTTGCTATTGTGTTTGATGGCTTTATTAGCTTCCCTGTCACATAGGCCTTGAACTTTCTAAAGAAAGAGGGTCCTTGGTTAACCATTATTGCATTCTTTATAGATTGATTCTCAGCCATTACTGGATTGAGTTGAACTTTGACTGTTTGTGAAGGAGCTATTTGATGAAAGAATGTATCAGCTACTTGATGAGTGGAGACAAACATTCCATGATTGGTTTTTGTTTCCTCAACAACCTCGAAGTTTGTAGAATTAGAATAGTCAATGTTATCCTCATTTATGAAGTTCTCGTTGGGGTCGTCATCATTGATGAATCCCAGAGAAAAATCATCAATGTCAGTATCGTTCATTTCTTTGCTGCAACTGTGTTTCTCAAATCCTACTACAAATAAAAGATCATATTGAATTTGTTACTAGAAAAAGATAAACATTGATAACTTTTTTCATGACCAAGGTCATTTCAGAAAGAAATTATGCATAGAAAATACCTTGCAGCTCGTTTTCTTCTGCATTAGTTTGGAAGTTTGAGATTTCTTTAATTGGAACAATGTTTTGCTCTTCCATAAAGTTCTGCCAAATTAAGTAGAAAGAAATTGATACAACAAGCATTCTTTTCTACAAACATACGTACAATAAAGAAATAAGATAAGAATTTAAAAAAAAAAGTTTATTTACTACTTTCTACTATGAATTAATTAGCCATTATTTTGGATGTGGTTTTTAATATAATTATGATAAATTTACACACTTAAAATTTACTATTTTTAATTTAATCATCATAAAAATTAATAAATAACAATGATAGTGTTCGAAAAATATTGTAAAAATAATATAATTCTCTATGCAACTAATAAACTCCCGTATTTAATTTAATTTATAGCAACAATATTTTGGGGTTATTCCATGCAGTGACAGATGCAGATGGAATGTTCTGGGGCAGTTTTATCCCTAACTTTGATTTTTTTTTTAATAAATGTGTAAATATAAATTGTATCCATAATTTGAAATGTAGTATAAAAATTATGACATTTCTTCCACAACATAAAATGTTTCAAATTTACATTATATGTATGCAATTAATTTGCTAGATACTAATTTAAAATCCATTTTTAATCTGGGCTTATATTTGATTGATTTCCAGAATTAATATATGATTTTAAATACCAAAGTATGATGGGTGCAATTTTAATTAAATTAAAAGTTAGCATACCTTTTCCACATTTTTGCTGGACATTCCCACCCATCTCAAATTCTCTATCATCCTCTCGGTCTTGAATCCATCATCAAGATCTCCAATCTCTATTGATCTTGTGTTTTGGACTTCCCATGCTTTGTCAGCAAATCCCAAGCTGTTCATATCGTTGACATGATTGTCATTGGTGCCAACCATGAAAGTAAATTCACTTTCATGAGGAGCATAATTTTCATTGGCATTCATGAATGGTTGTGATGAGTAGTTGGATTGATTTATTAATTCCTGGGAAGCATGAGCAACTGAAAGAATTTCCTGCAAGATATCTGTTTCATTTCTGGTTCCACTCATGGAACTCGAGGCTTGTGCCATCTTCATCTCGGAAATGCCAACTAGAGGGAAGTCCAAGTCCTGCCTCTGCAATGGAGGCATGGCAAACCTATGCTGCATCCTTGCACACTCTAGTGCTATATCCACCTGCAAAACAAATCATGTACATATACAAGACCATATTGCATGAGTGGTCTAAAAATATTATACTATAAACTAATTAGATATGATTTTTGCAGATTCTTTTATGTTGTATGTAAAGATTAATATACCCTAAGAGGAGCTTGGTAGTTACCTTTGACGGAGGATAGCTCATGGATCCATAATTGGGAAATGAAGAAGTGGATGGTGGAAGATTGAGCAAGTCTTCTGATAAGAAATGTGACCATGTTGTCTCATTATCCCTTGTTCTACCATTGATATTGAAAGTAGTCCCATTTATGTTTGGGGATGGACATGTATCCAATGACATCAAATAATTTGAGCTCTCCAAAACTTCACCTCTTCCTTCAGAGTATAGCTCGTTAATGCTTGATGATTGATCACTTGCAATGATCTGATTTGCATGGCTGGTGCTGACATTAACGTAGTGTTGATCTCCAACTTTTGGAGGAATCACTGCAGTCTTCTTGAACACACGACAAAGAGCATATGCATCCTAAAAAATCATCCATGTCATAGAAAAAAAATTAAAGATTAACGTCTAGAATGTATTATATTCAGTTTCAAAATATATCAACTTCAAGACAATATTGTCTCCCAAATTTGGTTGAGATCAATTTAAAAGAACTCTAGTTTATCATAAAGGTAACAAGTTGGAAGATAACTGTACACAAACAAACTTAAAGAGAACAAATAAACCAAGTTAAATATTACTCATATGTTCTGCAACTAAAGAAATATAGGAAAAGTTACTTAAAGAAAAACATTAATTAATAGGAAAGAGGAAAAGAATCTTGAGAGGATTAAGTGTACTGGTGTAAGAAAAAGGAATAGAAGATGAACCTGCAAGCCTGAATTGGTTTCACACTGTGTCTCATCAAGACGGTACTCATGCATAACCCAACCTGTGCGACAACCATGTGGTGCCCTACCTCGATAGTAAACTAGGGTTTTCTTCATTCCAATTGCACAACTCTGAGAATTCACCTTACGGTCTTTCCCTGTGGCTTTCCAGTACCCAGACTTGGTTGCACGATTTGTTCTTGATCCATTTGGGTATTTCCTATCACGAGGGCTGAAGAAATACCACTCCAAATCTTTTCCCGGTAACAATGACTTCCCTGTATTTCAGACTTGCATTGGTTACCATGAAAAAGTAAATGATTTTCAAAAAAGTAATGAAAATTATTAGAAACTCGAAGTATATGCATTGATAGTATAGGGGGGAGGTGTGTGTATATCATGTGGAGAATGTAATTCTTTTTCCTGTGTTGACTGTTTTTGACTTGGGAATCCCACTATTCCCCCATTACTTTGTCTTGATCTTCACAATACGATTATAGGAAGTATCAATCCTATATTTGAATTAAGGGCCTATATCCTCCCTATAACGTACGTGTACATCATCCCTAGATATTTTATGCAAAAGCAGAAAAATATACTTGACCGATAAAGCAAGTATGTGTTTCATGAATAATTGGTTAAAAACCAGAACCAAAATCGTGTCTAAAGAAGTGTGCCTCACTTTTCTTAGCATTCTTTTTTCATAATGATTAACCAGTCAATAATTATTTTTCCATAAAAAAAATATTAGAGGTGTTTTCTTCAACTCAACAAAGTATTTATGAAATTTTTACATTTTTTTCTGTTCGAATAATGAGCAAACATGTGGATGTGTATATATCCATGCATGACAGATGAAAAATTGTTGTGTGGTGAGTGTGGAAGAGCTATTAGATGTTCAACTTACCTGGCAAGTCCCATGGTTCACACTTATAAAGATCAACTTCAGGGATGATCTCTAGCTCAATCTTACGACCATTTATCTTTCTTTTGAGGTAATAAGAAACAAGTTCTTCATCGGTGGGGTGGAACCTAAACCCAGGAGGCAGTGAAACAGGAGCCATATTCATATATAAATCTGAATCTAAATGAAATAAACTGTGGAGGAGGAGCTCCTTATTGGAACAAATTGATGACAAAGATAATAGAGAAATCTACGAGTGGCTAGCTAGCTGTAGTTGCCTCGTATCCCTGATAAAACTGGGCACAAAGCCTCAATTCCAAGTATGATAAATAATTACACAAATCAAAACCCTGCCATAAAACAATAACAAAAAAAACCTAATTAGCAAGTAAACAAACATATACAATTAATTGCTCTACATAGTACATGTATGTATGTAAGAAAACATATATTTATAAGGGAAATAGATATATGAAACCTTAATTTTGGGAGGAAGAAGATCCAAACACAGGAAGAAGTTGAGAGAAAGTTTTGGAAGGCAAAGAGGAGGGAGGGAGAGTGGAATGTTGGGGTTGCTTGGGGTTTTAATAAAGAGGATAAAACAAAAAGCAAATTAGGACTTGTTCTCTCTTTCTTTCTTTCTTTTTTTCTTTTGTTTTTAATCTCTTTGATGTACTTTTCGTTGGTTTTTTGATCAAACGAATGATTCCTCTTATCTTTGGGATGAAGCTTGAATTAATGATTATTACATTAGTTTGTCTAACCTTATAAATAACTTCCTTGTGTTCTCCAATGATCCTATGCTTCGTGCTTGTTCTTTCTTAGATTCTGGCCTTGGACGCATGACAATACATATGAATAATGGATCTAATTCATGCCTTTATTCGTTGGATTAAGAATCTATAAATTAACGTGAGGAAACTATTGCCAACGAACTTTGGCGGCTGTTCCCAACTGAACTAACGACCCTTTCACACTTCCTTTTGTTTCAACTCATTCTTTTGAGCTTCATAAGTGCCCTTCCTTTTCCCCTTCTCTTCAGCTTTTCTTTTACGTAGATTTATGTTATAAATGTCATCTTTGAATAATCAAAACTTTGATTTTAAGCCTTGGAATAAGAATTTCGATCGATTCGTTGAGTTCGATGATAATGATGTTATGATTTGAATGTACTTTTATACTATTATCGATATAATAAGGAGGCTTATGATTTAACTATGATATATACTTACTGGACATTTTGAATTCAACAAATTTGTCAAATCAATTTGAACTGATTAAATTATCATTTTTTACGTAATACGGTTCATGTCAAATCCAATCAAATGTGGAAGATGAAAATAATTGTGAAGAAGTCTGAAAATCTAGAGCGATAGCAAGAAAAAGCTTTTCACCTTCTTTAAGAGAAAGAGTAGAAAAAAAATTATCATTGTACTTTTAAAAGCATAATTAAATGTGTGATATTTAGAAGAATTTAGAAAAATGTGTTAGTGAGGTGTTAGAAAATGGGACCACGTGGGACCAGGGTTTGCCACGTGAAAATAAAAAAGCATCCACGTGGCGTGGAGGGATGACTTGTAAGCTATGTTATACTCTATGCTTTCCCTTTCATGAATCCATGTTTGGGTGCTTTTCTCCTTTACCACATTATGCCGCCATTGCTTTCTTTTTTAAATATTTTCTTAAACAATGTTAACAGTGTTTGAGTTTCATTATAATTTTGTTCTTAATAACGTTATCCAAACAATGTTAAATAACGATGTATTCATGCTCCATCTTACTATATCCCATTAAACGTTTGAGACCACCCATCTTCATGATAAGGCTCATTGTTAAGAGATCATATATTATATATATAACAGAAAGGAAACAACAGAAGAACAAGACATATTAAGAACACATATTGGTGGAAAAGGAAGCATTGAACTGTTAATGGAGTCCTAGATTACTAGCTGTATAAATGTCCATGTCTTTCCTTTCATATTCAGTCTTCAAGGCCATAGACAAAGTCGCATGCATGCACCTTCTTTTGTAATTAATAATAACATAACCTTGTTTATATTTCTTCTCCAACCTTTTTTCTTAAACGTTCCATTAGAATATTGTGAACTGAGTTATGAATTGGACAGTGCTCTTTTCAAAGGATTGGACAGGTCTTCCTTCTCAACCTAGCTAGGGCATAAGCGGTTCAACCCTTTTTTTAACCATTACTAACCTTCCAATGGCTAGGTCTTCAATTTTCATGAATCTTATCTTTTGCACACTGCAATATACGTGACGTTTTAAAACACTATATAGAGACAGTTTACATGACATGTAAAAAGACTACAGTAAGAACAAAACTCGGCTGGTATATTTGATTGGTTTTTGTATTGATCACCAGATGATTGATTCAACTGTAATCAAAATGATAGTTTCACTTCAATAATTGTGAAGTAGCTGGCATTGTAACTGCTGTGATTGTCAACAGGAATAAAATGTGATAAGGTAACTCTTAAACTATGATGTGTCAGTCACAATCAAAGCCTTGCATGCTATTAGCTTGTGCAAGTGGATCCAATTTGAATCCCATGCAATATAGATTTTTTAGAAAACTGGAATTGGGAAGAGGGATGGATCAAACAAATGCAGAAAGAAGATGGGTCATTCTGTCTGAAGGGGACATCATGGAATGGTTTAAAAATTTGTTAACGTGACAAAATAATGGGGAAGTAAGGTATAGACATGCACGTGCCCTTGTTGTCTTCTTGTCAAGTGTCCTCTTGGTGTGGACTAGTTCATGTGTCTGTGCTGCTCGACATAACATGCAATTAAAGACATTGCAGTGATTACTTTGGATCATGAGTTCCACCATTCATCCAACCCAGAGGGATTTATTCATGAATTGACACACCCATTTGCCCGTCATAAAAATCCTCAACTGGGATTTTGTCGGTCAAGAGCATTCACCTCTCTTTGTCTCAATGTGGATGGGATTTTGAACAGGTATTATGGAGTAGACAAAATATAAACTAATATAGTGAATACACAGAGAAATTAAGTTTTTTGGTTAATGTGATTACTCAACAATTAATAGGTTTTATTGCATTTTTTTGATAGAAAAAAAAAAGTGTAAATTCTATGCCTTTATGAAATAAACTAATCTCTTCATTTGTTTTTAATTAGCAATCTCATCAGCTACTTTAAATGGCAAATTCTGATCCGATCTGATAGATAATATAAAAAAATTATAACAAATCGATTTCATCAAGTCCTAATTTATAGTGCAACTTTTGTCTTCTAAATTAGTATTATAAATTGTAATTGAAAAAACATGAAACAAAATACAGGTACAGATGATGCAACTACAAAAGAAAAAAAAAACTCAAATGAAACAAAAAGAAAGAAAACATAGATGATAGATGCAACTAAACTACATATTATACAATCACACACGTTCTGAAATCACTCATTTTTTTTAAAACAAAAAGTTATAAACTTTTCAAGTTAAAACCTCTATTTTGGAAAACTTTAAACAAGAAAATTTTAATTTATTCATTTTTTTTTTTCAATTGGTAAGTATTTCCCAAAACTAATTAAACATTTTAAAAATAGATTGATAATCTTTTTCAACCATATAGAAATTCATAATTTTTGGATTTAATTTAATAATTTTAATGAATTCTTCAAAGATCATAGACAATACAAAATTTATCATTTAAAGTTTGTAATATAAAAATGTACAGACATTTTTTCATCTTCTCTTAGTATTATTAATATGACTATATTCTTTTAATTCCTTCTATCTTTTTTTCATCTTGTCATCTTACTTCTATATCTCTTAGAACCTATATTTTTCTTCTCTTTTTCTTCGGTGACATGGCAATTTAGTTCAACATTCCCATGTCCTAACAAAATCGATAAATAATCTTTATTGTTTTGATAATTGTTAAATCATCTTTGTCGGCTTATGTTTATCTTTTTTTTCACCCAAAGGAATTCTGTGAAGTTCAAAGATCATTTCTAAATAAGTTTGGTGGTGAAGATGATAACATCTGACTTTCATTTTGCACAACACAGTAACACCCATACATAAACCCGTTAACGACATATGGATGGATGGAGTCAGTTATGTTCATTTTATCCTGATCATAAGATGTTATTTTTGTCGGTAACTCTACCTTTCAGATTATGATTTTTAAAACATGTCAACATACATTTGCAGATGAAGTCGTATTGGTTTGAAATTTTAATTTATCTTATAATTTTCCTTTTTAAGTTATATTTTTATTCAAGATTTCATTGAAGAATCAATATTTCATTATTATATACTGTATTTTTGTATAGAACTTATCAAGTCATCTCACATTTGAAATAAAGTAAAGATTTAAGACATTGAGATTTTATATTGTCATGGAGGTCAGGTGTTCACTCCTTATTAACAATCATGCACAGAAAAGCACCAAGATAAGTAAATGTTGGAAGTGATTTTGTATGGAGCATAGACTATCAAAATGGCAACAGATTGGTTTTGAATTTCCAGATAGAAAGTCAAATTTAGTTAATGTTTTTAACTTTAATGGTATGTTGTAGATGCCTTATTAGTTTGTACTATATACATTTGAGTTTCTTGTCAGAAACTTGTTGGAAAGATGAATTAAGCTGCCAAATATTCATTTTAAATTAACATTTATTTTGTAATAGAAAATATTGTTTTTAATGATTTTTTAAATTTGAATTTAAAAAATTACTTCGTTTTTTCCACAAAGTTGGCTGTAGTGGAAAAGGTGCATATGTTTTCTAACTGAACAGGTTTTTATAGCAGGACAGGTTTTTACAGCAGTTTGATTTAATCATTTTTATAAATCAGAGTTAGAGATTTGTTTTTCCTCGTTTGCTTCTTTGAGAACCAGATATCAGAATCCAAAGAATTATGATTTTGCTACTTTGGTTTGCTTCGGGGACCACGCAAGTTTTTGAGATTGGTCTACAATGACAATGTTTCACTAGTCGCCAATATTGAGAAATCTCAATTTTGTACAAGTTACATAATATACATAATTTTTATTTGGCTTAAATAACTTTTCCATCTCCTAAAATAGAAATGTTTTCATTTTGGTCTCCTGTTGATTTTTTTTTTCATTCCAAGCTTGGAAACTTGAAATATTAGCAATGGAATTTGAACAATTTTATAATGCTAAAATAGAATAGACAAAATTAAGAGACATGTTATTTGTGACTGTACACCTGAATGAATGCCCCAAGATACTCAAGAACAAAAGACACGCTATTATTTGTGACTATACATTTGATCTTTCTTTCAGGCCTGAAGCCAACATCACCTCTTTCCCACTAAGAACTATTGGTGAAAACTGCTAGAGATGAATGGCAGTAAAAATTAGCCTTTCACCTGACTTTGGCTGGTGTTTACATATCCTTCAATCTCATACTTGTGATACACTGTGCCTTGATTCTCTTCCCACCATTTTTCAGCTTCCTTCTCAGAGAATCGCTTGCGACTGCAAACCACACATATCATGACAGTCATTCAGACAATACGTTGTGAGGTGAATTCTATATTGTCTTCAGCTACCAAGGAAGCTACTATCTCATGAATAAATAAACTAAAAATGAATATATAGTATCATGATGATAAAAAAAAGGAGTATCCAACTTCCTGATCGGTGAACCATATAAGATTTTACAAGTGTCAAAAGAAAGTATGTGCTTGATTTTCATTTTGAAAAGTTTCAAATTATGATTTAGGTAAAAACTTATAACTTTAGCCCAGAGCTTAGTTTGAGGATTCTCCTCAACAGAAAAAAGAAAACATAATTAGGCACAGGAAGAGCACACAATAACATTAAATTTTAGTACTGTTTCTTGCATATACTTCGTACTATGCACCCAACATATACTTTTCACAATGGTGCAAATAAGTCAACCTTGGATTTTGTGATGATAAAAAGTGTGTGAAAAAATATTATTAATTAGTGAATTTATTGCAATAGGTCAATAGATGTTACCTAAATCTCACTCGCTTAAGGCCTTTTTTCCCACATGGCAAGGTTGTAAATGTGATGTAAACACCTGGCTCATATTGTTCGACCCATTCCGCCTTCAAGCTATTGATATTGTCTTGTTGAGATTCTGCTCTACTTAAGTTAGAATTTTCATTTTTGGGAAACATACTTCTCCCAAATTTGGATCTTAATGTGTCAGAGAATACTATAGGAGAATTGGATAGACTGTCCACATTGACATCTCTTGGACTCTTCATATCTGTAACAATGGGTGCCACATTAGGCACAAATTCATGTTGTCCAACTTTTGCTTCTTGTCCAGCGTTATCTTTTCCTGATATTGTATGAAGCTGCAACGGTGATAGATACATGAATTACTTTGTTCAAGGAATATGAGGCCAAATTATAAGGATTACATAACATTTCATATCATTCACAAATAACATAACTTTAGTGCCATTATCTTATATATTGTCAATCCTACGAAAATGAGGGCATTATTAACTTAAGTATAGACATATAAAATAGAAAATTCATTGAATTGTTTTTAGAGACTTTAACCAAATCATGCTAAAAGTTCTAATAATGATTTCATTAGTAGATATATACATTTCAGGGAAGTTTTTTTACTTAGAATCCTTGTTTTGAAAATACTAAAACCTAGCTCTAAAGCTTGAATCTCGCATATGATACAATTGATTGATGTAGTCATACAATAACTTCATTTTTCATATGTTTATTACATCTCGCTACCTTATGCATGTTATACAAATTAAATTATATGAATTTGAAAATTCTAGATTCCAACTTAAACCTAAATTAAAATAATTATATTGATAATAAATAACTTACCCTTAGTGCTAAAGCTTTTATGACCTCTTTTGCTGCCTTACACTTAGCAGCTTCCTCCCTTGCCACAAACCAACTCTCTTCAATTTTTTGTTGACACTCTTGTATTTTATGATTTTTAAGCTCACACTGCTCTTCAAGTCTCTTAGCCTATCCAATGAAATATCAGTATATGAAAAGTGAGCATAATCAATACAGATTACAAAATGAATGCAACTAGTAATTGCGTAGGAAAAGTTTAATTTACAATTGAAGGGTGTAGAAAATTCAGAAGAAGAATGTTGCACCCAAAGGCTAAAATGTGACAACAATTATAACAAAGGAAGTTTGAAAAAAGAAAAAAAGAAACATAATACAACTGCTTAAAATTTGAAAGAAATTCAAAATTTAGTAGTTCATTTTAGAAAAACACTCTTGAACAGGATTGCAAGAGAAATAAACATGTAGAGTGCCAAAAAGGAATTAAAGACATGATTCAATAGTTTAGATGTGAAGCAATAGGTAAACTTTTTTTTTTTTTATTAAGAAAAATGCTTTCAACAGTTATGTGGTCATGAATTTCACAGTATTATATATAATTGTGTTCTAAAAAGGAACAATGATTTTCTAGTGAACTACAAAAAAGTCATTAAAAGGGAAAATCATAGCTGGAAAAATAGTATAACTTTTACAGTTTTTTATATGGATGTACCACATTGTAACAAAAGCATGTTAAAACTAAAGCAATTTAAAGGGTGATATTATCTAGAGTCAATACCTCGGCTCTCAACCTATAAACTTCTTCAAGGAGCACCTTGTCAGACTTTGTTGTATCTGTCTCTACTTTAGAGAAGTTATATGTTGTAGATTCCACATTAAAAGGAGAAACTGTGGCTAGTTTATTTTTGGATGAAGAAACATGAAGAACTGGATTTTCTTTACTATTAATTTTAAATATGGCAGGACATGGAACTTGCCCCCACTGTGGCATTCCACCTAGCATAGAAGAACTATCTTCTATATCCTGTTGGCTTTCTGGGTGGTTTTTCCAATCCTTACGTCCACTTGGCATACTTTTCCTGTAACATGATTGCCCAAGTGATAACAAAGGACCTTGTGTCACGGTTGTCTCTCCCCTGTCTTCAGTCACATCAGCAATTTTTTGTTGATGCTTCAACATCTGTTGACTTTTGTAATTTCTGGACTTAGATGCCATCACTGAATGTGTACCTCCCTGTCGTTTATCAAAGCACTGATCACAAACCCGAAAAGCCTTGCTCTTACTGGGGGCTAGAGGTGCATTTATAATCTTTTTACTACTACAAGCACGGCAGAATAAGAGACCACAGTTATAGCAGTTATGCTTCTTCCTTGTGAACCCAAATGGCAACCTACAACCACTACAAGTTGATTGGTCACTAATAGAAATAGGTTTGTGTAAACAGATTGCAGCTGTGAAGCTTGGTCCACAAGTGATAGTATTTACCTGTCTATCTCTCAGAGTCTCAACAAAACAAGGTGTATGTCTATCTTCAGTATCACCTAGCCCCAGTTGGCCATTTTCACCCCTGCCCCATGTATAGACACTCCCTGCAGAAGTCAAAACAGCAACATGATATGAACCAGTTGATATAACTTTAACAAACTCTTGTTTGAGTTGTCCTTCAACCATGACTGCTTTATCTTTGGCATGTGGACTTCCTAACTGCCCATATTTGGCACTTCCCATTGCAAAAACCTTGCCCATGTTAGAGAGTGCTACAGTCAACATTCTTCCACATGACACTTGAACAAAATCATAGTCAACAAGTTGTGTAACACATGTTGGTACAAGCTTGCGTCCATAATCAGAATGACCAAGCCTCCCCTCATCTCCATCACCCCATGTAAACAACTTACCACTAGCACTATTGTACCTAAAACGATCAAACTTGACTTCAACAATAGCAGCTGTATGCCATGATCCACAAGCAACAGATCTCACCCGTAGTCCACTAAGAGATTCAACTTCTTTTGGACTTGAATAGCTCCGGAGATCGCCATGGCCAAGAACCCCAAATGTACCATCTCCATAAGTAAATAACCTCCCACAACTAGAGACAATCGCAGTATGCCATTCTCCACATGCAATACTTGAGATACTAATATCATCTAAGGATCCGCCAAGTTTTTGTGGTATCCACTGACTTCTACTTCTCCCTTCATTAAACAAATCTGCACAACAGACATCATTTCCCCAAGTATATACTTCACCAGAATCTGTCAAAGCACATGTATGATACTCACCACAAGCAACATAGTTTACATGAAGACCATTAAGAGAATCAACTATTTTTGGGGAGCTAATGTCCATATCAATTTTCTGCCCCAGTCTTCCCCACTTTCCTTGACCCCAACAAAAAACTTCCCCTTGCTTTGTAACTAAGGCAGCATGTTTTCCTCCCAAAGCTACGTTCTGTACATCTAACATTGCAGTGGATTCTAGTAACTTTGGCACTAAAGAATAGACCCCACCTTGAACAAACCTTTCATTCACAATTCCTACAAGAGATCCAATCCCTCCACCCCATATCATTACATCCTTCAATACATTACTTTTCCCTAAATGTACGGAGGTAGAATGCATCAAATACCTGTAGGACAAATTCTTCTTGTGCTCCTTATCAATGCGAGCTGAATCAATGTTACTATGAACATCTGGGTATGGAGAACTTGGAACTGAGTTATCTGTTGCACCGTGAGTGCTGGAGAGGAAAGATGTGGTTGAATGTAAGTTATCAGAAGTACATGACAAGCCATCAGAAAAGCACCTTTCGGAAAGTGACAAAGTAGGACTTGCACATAAGCTATGTACCTTCAAAATAATAACAACAAAGTAAGTTACATTTTATGTCTGGGACAATCTTTTGTTTTGGGGGGGAGAGTAAGTGATATCTAAGTTATTTATATTAACAAGGCAAAGAGAAATAATTACATGCAAACTGCTTCTAGCATGATATTATCATCAAACCTTCAGCATTCTATGTTTAGCTCAAGTAATAAGTTTTTTAAAGGCTAAAATCATTTATGCACAAATAAAAAATAATTTGAAGATTAATGATCATGATGTTTTCTCTATCATCAAATGAATGATCAAGTTGGTTTTAAAATTAAGAATCTAGACGAGAATGAGGAAGACAGTGTAGTCAAAGGATATAAGCCAATCATACAAATAAAAATGTATGCTTGAAGAAATTCAAACACATCCATAGCTACATACGGCCCTTTCATTTGCTTCTCTTTTTCTTGACGTGCATGAACATAAAACCTAATGAAAATTAAGCTAGTCAACTGTAATCAGTGCCCAAAAAAAATAAAGCACATGCCTTTTGAACTTAAATATTAAAAAATGAGATATCTTATTTAACCTTTACCACCTTTCAGAACAGTAAAGATTTGATAATAACATCAGGAAGCTCAAGCGGAGGTGAAAAACATTTTTGTTTTTTTAATTAATTTAAAACCTTTTAATTTACAGCATATGACAATAACTACAAAAGAAAAAGATCCATAATTCATTAACAATTAAAAATTAGATTTTGCTTTCTTAAGAACCCCGTATGTTAGATTATTATACATGAGGGGTAAGTAGAAAAGATTCCTCATTAATTATACAAAGATAACCTAACAAAGAAGATGCATTAAACCTGAGTAAACTGAGAGGTATCATCCAGAAGGCCAAGATTTTTCTTTCTTCGTAAGATTCCAGCAGGACTACTAACACAACTCTGCACCCCTTTGCAACTTCTTAAACTACTAAAAGTTCTAGGATGCTGACACCTAGAGATGACAGCTTTCAAGCCAACAAACCAAGAAGCAGCTTGTGCTTTGTCCTTGCATATCTATAAGTTCAAAAGAATAAATGTCTAATCAAGCTATGCATATGGGAAAACAAATGCAATTATATGTCAGGTATTAAACACAATTCACATTATTACCAGATCAAGAGAACGTTCACCGTTAGCATAGATTAGTGAAAACGAATGGCACTCCTTTTCGAGTTCATTTTGCCTCTGGGATCTTATCTGAAAATAATGAGCCATTTATTAGACCAAAACATGATTTTTACTCTATTCATTTCTATTTCAAACCGTCATATTCAATGCATCAAGTGAGAATACATGGATGTTCGTTACATACATTTTCTTGCCCTTGAACAATTTTTGAAACCACACTCAATCGCAAATGCTTTTCCCGCTGTCCTGAATACCAGATCAAATTTCTCTCATCCTAGAATCAGAGAAGAGGAAGATATATTTTAGCAACTTTATCGTAATGCAATGAAAAAAATAAGGGTAATTAATGAAATTTCAAACCCAATAATGTTAACCATTTCACCCAACAAAAATCAACAAATCAAATTTTTTTCTTAACTGGTACTAATAGAAGGCAAACTTAATTTTTCATCCATCAATAGATTATAATACAAAAGTTCACCGAAAAAAAGCAAAAAAGCAGTAGTACTCCCCCGAAGAGTAACTTGCTTCTTTTTTTAAGAACAGTATAAATACAAAATAACATTAGAAATTCAAAGCCAATATTTTGAGAAAGACAAAGGAAATAATTGTTGGGGACGTGAACGTGTACGGTGCTTCTAAATTCAATACTCATAAGAAATTTGCAGAAGAAAATGCACTAAGAAATGTGATTTATAGGCAAGTTTCATATTAAGGGATTGGTCATATGAGCCTCCTAAAATGATTTGCCATCTCATTATAGCCTACCTGGGAAAGTCTGAAAGGACAGAGCTTCGGCTTTCCTCTACGACCACACTTAAGTAAATGTGCACCTTTTTTGATAGACACAATTGCCTGAACAGAAAGACAAACCAAATTTTCAGTATTGGAAAAATGGAAGACCAATTCTCTAAGAGATAAGGTAAACAAGCAGTAGAAAAGATTGGACAAATATAAAAACTAAATCAAAATATCAAATTACATTAGCTATTTCAAGACAGACTAAAAGTCTAGCCTTTATACTGATCCACATCATAACACCCAGATCAATGTGTGAATATCACCAGTACAGGAATGTGTGCATACTCAAGAAAATAAGTAGAGAGAAACAACAATTAAGATCATAAACACATTAATGTGTTCTGAGAATCTTTTGGTTTAAGAAAATAAATTACTCTAAACCAAAAGATGATGAATTCCAGCCTAAATAATATTTACATAAAATTGCAAGAATAATGTAATCATGTAATAACCAAACTGACTAGTAGTGATAACTAGTTCCTCGTTTTTTACGTTTTTAGAACAATTACTTTGAAGGGACAACCACTTCATCCTGGATTTTTTACCAACCAAAATGCAACAATTAAAAATCAATACTAGTAGATGAATGTATATCGGGTGATTTCAACAACAAAAAAATGTATATTGGGTGATGTGAGTTGAAAAAATAAGAAATTGAAGTATAACTTACATTAATAAACAAGTATTGTATATTAGAAATTCAACATGTGTCATTGTCATGAACAAATGGGAGGAATTCTAAATTTTGAACAAGAATTGGAAATGCCCTCCCTTACCGTTTAGGCACATTTTTAAGGAAAATATACTTTCAATCATAGAGTCAAACAACTAAAAAGTGAATATTAAAGAGGAGAATGTTTCATTAGCAATGAAACCCAGGGATCATTTCAAAACTAAAGCAATTTAAAAGATTGGAAATAAGAGAAAAATTTTGAGAACACGTAAACGTCACTAAAGAGAGCATGACTTCGAAATATTGCTAAATAGAAATAAAAATGAAAATAAAAAACATGACCTGTTCAATAGCTCTGTCAAATGGGACTGTTGCCAAGGACTCTTCTTCCATTGTCATGTTGTAGTTTCATGGAAGAGAGAATGGCAGACAAGGGACACGGAAAAGAGTCCTTCCTTAGTTTTCACAATACGTAGAACCTTATCATTGAGAGCAAAATGATTGATGAGAAGTAAGAATGCAGAGGATGCTCTCTCTTCCTCTTTCTTTTCTCTCTAAGTGTCTAATGAACAGAAGAACATAACATAAGAAACAGCTGAGAAAATACGAATGTAATCAATGCAATACCATAATGTACTTTACTCATTCATTCATCACTAATTATTATTTGGAGGAAAATGTTACATATATAACAACCACTTATTTGGTTAGTACTGCACAATTACCTATTAATGACTAATAACTCACTTCATAGAAGAAAAACAACAAAAGATTAAAAGAAAAATTTTAGGTTTGAAATCAAAATTTATGCATATAAGCTAAAATCTTAAAAATTAATGCCTTAGTGAAAATTATGTTATTGATGTATAAAAAAGTAATATATAAAATATTATGCATATAAAATGAGATCTTACAAAGTAATGCTTTAGTGAAAATTATGTTGCGAGTGTAACAAAATAGTTATAATAGGATTCATTGATAATATTTTTAATAAAAATTTATAATGTCAAAATACTAATTGACATTTCTAGCAAGAAAATTATTCAGAGAAGTTTTCACCTTTTAACTTCAAACCATATTTCAATCTATTAGTTTCTCGTTTATTAAATAAGAATCCACTAAAATTAAAATAATAATAATAATAATAATTCACTGCATATAGGGCATATAGGGGAGGCTTACATTTGGACAATATTAACTAATTGCACAACAATAAAAAAATACAACTACCGCGTTTATCAATATACAAATTCAATGTCTAGGCTACTACTATAAAAATAGCTGCATCAGGTAAATGAAAAAAGAAACGCGATTAAACGCATATAATTGAGTAATTGAACTATGACACACACGCAAGACGGCAGAAATAATCGATTGGCGGTGGAAAGCAAATTGGCCCTTTATCCATTCAACTGTAGGTATATTATTTCAGCAAAATTAAATTATGAAATTCATTTATTGGTATACTATTTAAACGAATTATTTATTCAAGGTGAAAAATTAACTGGTAAGCGATTATATCTCTCTCTAATTGTAACCTTGTCTCGAGGGGAAAATAATTATAAATTCTAATTGCTACATATAATATGCTAAACAAGCAACATGCATCGACTGAAGCAACTAAAGGAAACGTATGTCTATGGTGCACTGCACATCAACCTACCCTTCTCCTATTCTCGGTGCATGTATCCCTCGAAATTTTAGCCACGCTTCTAACTTAATCGAAGGTCTATTTTATGACCTATGCTGTGTGACGAAGGAAATGCATACGATTTTGTAAATCTAATTCTTTAGCATAAGAAAGGCAGCACCTAAGCAGTTTGATGCCTATGTTAGGTAAACTGTAGGCGACTAGAAGAACGAGAATATGTGGTTCCTAAGCAATTAATTAATGATTTGTGTGTAGTTCAGAATAAAATATATGCCCATCTTCCAATAATGTAATAGTATGGTTAACCTGCATTTTCGCACATGCTCCTTTTCAACCCTCCTTTTCAAATAAAACGGCACAATTACTTGATTTTTGTTCCAGTCTTGGAAGTTGAAATTTATAAGGAATTCACTTATTTTTCACTTATAGATCACTTTTTCTAATTTTTCAGTATATATATTTATTTTTTAATATAGTATATTTTAAACTAAAAATTTGAAATATCATAAGTTTGAATTGATTTATCTTAAAAAGAAAAACTAAAAACGAAAAAAAAGAGAGGATGAATTAAAGCAACTTAAGCTTATAAATTTAAAATTCTTTGAAATTTTAAAATTAACTGTCACATCAAATTAACTTAGTTTTTATTAAATTAAACATTTCATTAGTAATTTTAGAATATATTGAATAAAACAAAAATGAAAAGATAGATCCTTACAGTGATTCAGAATTTTCATTTTGTTTCTTCATAGTCATTTTTTCTAGTTAAAAAACCTATATTTTATTGCAAAAAATACAAACCTTAACTACAACATTTTCAAACGAAATGGACCCTACTTTGAAACAAGAAGATCCATAACAAAAGAAAATGTAAAACCTGGGCTAACCCAATTCTCCCTTCCACCTCAGCAAATAAAAAAAACTTTGGAAGACAAAAAAAGCCCTACACCTTCTTCCTAATTCCTATATCCCAGGCGCGCCACTAGAAGCAGCGGCGCGTACGGAAGAGGGACGCCACCTCAACGGCGACACTGGCCGCAGAGAGAGCAAGAACTCGAGAATGAGAGCGAATCCGCGCGATTCCGATGCGCTCTCTAATTCGTTCATTCGAGAGGTAGTAGATTTTCACCCACCCCCTCCCTAGAAGACGACCGGGATGATAGCAAAGCCAGCAAGGACAATGAAGAACACCTCCGCCGGCGGAGATAAAGGCAGCGTGGTTGGTGGTGTTCATGTGAGTGAATGTGACCTTAGAGAGTGAAATTACCGAAATGCCCTTTCTATCATCCATATTTTCTCAAATGATTTTTTGAGAAAGTAGTCTGAGGGAGAGAGGAGAGGAAAGGAAATACAAGAAGGAAAGAAAGGATGACTAGCCTGGTAAAGTAGGGAAACCAAATCAGAATCTAATCTTAATCTACATGCTTTCATGGCTACTGTGAGAAGGACGGTGGTGCCGTTTCTTTCTCTCCCTATTCATATTTCAAACTAAGATCCTAATCAGTATTGAACCTTTTGCTAATCAGAATGTAACAAAAACAACTAATATAATTTAAATTTTACATTTTAGATGCCATATTTTTGCGTTTTGAATATGAATTAATATAACTTTCACAATCTAAAAGGATTCCTTCCTTTTCAACAGAGTTTCCACTTATCCAAATTGTGTGGATAAAATTCCAAATACACATAACTAATCTCAAATTTGCTACAGCGGGAAGGTTTTAAATGATTAATAACTAGAAATGCGTGCTGTGTGTGAAGAAACAAATGGAGGAAGAAAATTCAGTGTATTTTCACTACTTGTGTTTATTCTTTTTCTAGATTACTATATGACTACAATGATTGTTAGCTTTGAAAACAGAAACCGCCTCCAATCAAAGGGGAAGGAAAATCGGCACAGCAGAAATACACAGGAAAGAAGAATCAAAACAACTAAAAAAATTGAGCAAAAGAAATTACCAAAGAAAGTAAGAAATTACCAAGAATATGCCTAATTTCCAGTGCCGCCGATGATGAAGGGAATGGAAAGTGGCTTCCGGCTAGACAATGTGATGGTTTGTAATGTTAACAACCTGAACAGAACTGAACCGAACAATGACACTCTCTTTCTGTGTGTGAGTGCTGTATTGTTCCCTTTTCTGATTCTCTTCTCACCTTAAAACTTTCTGTTTGTTTTCACTGTGCATCACTCTGAGCATTCTTCGCAGAAAATTCCCCTCGCTTCGAATCATTGCTCTTGTCCCAATATATAATAGAAGCTTATGAGGATATGGACAATCTGATGCAGACAAATTCTGAGTAAAAAAAAATTACTTCCTAAATTGAGGTTAATATATATGTATATTCATTGGAGTAATACAAGTCATTTTAACTGTTTCTAAAGTTAAAAAAATTAGTCAAAATTTCATACATTTTAACATTAGACATT
Source organism: Macrotyloma uniflorum (assembly GCA_016859785.1). Lineage (NCBI taxonomy): Eukaryota > Viridiplantae > Streptophyta > Magnoliopsida > Fabales > Fabaceae > Macrotyloma > Macrotyloma uniflorum. The sequence continues at coordinate 2,844,514 of BDMB01000024.1, forward strand.
ACCCAATAAAAAAACTGATATATACCAAAATTGATAGATAGGAACAATAATAAGACTACAATGAAAGGAATTAGTTTTTAGTTGAGTGAATTGGGAGAAATTTGTGGCAAAAATAATGGATTAAGAAAATGAAAAATAATTTAACATTTTCTTTAAGTAATGAATGTATTCATACAGACGCCAAACTGCAAAGTAAAGACAAACACAATGTAAGGGGGAAAAGAGTAAAATAAAAGAGTTGTTAATTCAAGAACGTGCAATTTCTCATTCAACGGATTCCTTATTTCTCAATGATTGAACCCAATTCCTTTTGACTGTGGACAATTGTAATAATTCTAACCCCACGAGGATTCTTCATTATGATGAAAGTTTTGGATTAATGTCTCTAAACTCAATGTTTAGGTTTCAAAATTCTTGCTTCAAACATGTCAATTTACCATGATTGTGTTTCCAAAACGCTCCCAAAGAGCTACATATACTTCATCTTCGTTATATCTAACCCTAAACCAAAAAAGATTAGTATCTAAACAGAGAATTATTATCCAAAAGCAACTTTAATTTTCATGTCTTTTTAAAAGGATGGCTCTTTTAAGAAGAATCTTGCTGACGCTTAAAGTCCAAAATAGAGACAAAATGGTCTTTCTATCTTTCTTTTCATCGCAGATAACATCATGCATTCATATTATTATTCCATTCCATGCTTCTTATTTCTTAAATCCTGTTTCTTCATCATGCAGATTGCCAACTAATACCATCAATAAATTAATAAAAACTCTACAATCATCGTCACATGAAATTCAATATATTATTTGTAGCCATTTTATCACAAAACGTGTACCGAAACACACTCTTATATCTGGTTAATAGATTAAAGCACTGATAAATTGAAGGGTAGAATGGCATTTAGTAATTTATCATGTTCTTTTGCAGGTTCTTTTGAAACTCTGTTTACCTTTTTTTATCTTTTTGTTCATTCGAAATGATTTGTCTTCACATGGCATCACGAAGCAACGAGAAAACCGCTGGATAGCAGTAGCAGTGTCTTCGTTTTGAGTTAAGAAAACTTAATGAACAGTAAGCTGCATAATCCCAATGCATTACTGTGTTAATCCCTTGGCTCCAAACAAACCAAAAGATTATTAATCAAATAATTAATGAATGAATGAAGAAATAAACTTAAAAGGTAACTTTCCCTTTTGAGGAGGAGTGGTCCATGTAGGACATAAAGGCAAGTTTGTCCAAATGCAACCAGCACAACAGCAAGATGTAATAGAATTATACAACATAGTGTTTGATGCATAATCCTTGACTTATTTGATGCATTAAATGTTCCTATGCCTTGTGTTATTCACATACACAATTTTTTTATGGTCACAAACTCAATAAAACTCTTCCAAGGATTAACTCAAAATCTTGTTTTGACATTAAACTTCTGTAAGTTTTCTAAAATAACAAATTAAAGTTTTAATTGAAAATTGGGTTTTGTTCTGGTTCTTGAACCCTTCAATAAATTATAAATAAGCATTGCTTATATAATTTTGTAGATAGGAGTAGATGAGAGTGAGAAGTTCTACAATTAATTCACTATTCCAATGTAACTTTTTTTAGGTCATTACAATGTTTTTTTTTTCTTGCACGCAAATATTGAAAGAAAAATATGGACCACTTGAGCAGTGAGTAGAGTAGGTAATTGGTTAAGTGTCATTTGGTTTAACATCAAACTGTGATTGATAGTGTTGAGAAAAATCAATTTGTACAGTGTGTTTAGGTATTGTCTTGTGTTATGGTGGAGAAAATTTATTTTGAAGTAGGTGGAATTAATATCGACATAAATGTTTTTTCTCTTTTAATATGTATAAAAATTGTTAGAAAAAATTTATATTAATTAAATATAAAATTTAATTATAATATTAAATAAGATGTAAATTTTATTTTTTAAATTAATTTTAAAGATAAATTAAATACAGTAATATTTTTTTCATGATATTAAAATTTAATTAATAAAATTATTAAATTTAAATTTTATTATATATATATATATTTATATTAGATTAATTGTTAATAGATTATAAAAAATTTTTATACGAGTGAAGTTATTATTATTAACAAAATTGTTATATTTAAATTTGATAGTTATTAATCATTATCATGTTTGTTTTGAGAATAAAAAATGAAAAAATAAAAAAAATAAAAAATAAAATAAAAATTATTTAATAATAATATTTTTTATTATTAATAATTTTTTATTTGTTATTGTTCTATTTTTATTATTGATATTATTTTTTCAATAAATCAGTATTATTATTATAATATTTAAAAAACAGAAAAAATAAATTCATAACATATTATGAGAATAACATTAACTAAAAAAAATATTTAAACAGACAGTGGAATTATTGTAATCAATTATAATAAATTTGTTCTTCTTTTCTTTAAAATATTATGTTAAAAGTATCATCAAATTTTTATATTTTCTTTCACTCAAATCATATAAATCAAATATCTATTTCAGTTTCCATGGTAAGTACATAAAAAAATGGATAGTACAACAGACTTAGTGTTGGATCAAGTTACATAGAATTCATTGACAAAATAGTACATTTTCTGATGATTAGTCGTTTTCTGATCGTAATATCTTTACTAACAAATTTTAGTCCCAACAATTTCATTAACTCATGTACTAACAATTTAAAGAATTATCGTACCAACAAATCTATCATGTTAATTTTGTTGGTTTTAGTTTTTCTTAATAAATTAAAATGAGTTTTTTTCAAAATTAAAATACACGTTATAAAAAAATTGATATGAAACAATTTTTATAATTTAATTTATATATAATCTACTTTTAGCTTTAATTATAAGTTAAGGGAAAAATTTATTTTAATTCTTTTCCTTTTTATAATCTAAATGATTGATGTAATTTAACCTTCTGCTTCAGTTTATATTTTCTCAATAATAATCACTTAATTTTATGTCATGCATACTATCAAATTTCTTAATTTACATATTTTTCAATCCAAATAGAAACAAAAATATTGAATGAATTAAAAAAAAAAACCATTTTATCTAATAAAGTTAATATTGAAGATCTTGTTTAAAGAAACCTAATTCCTTTTTGTTTTTATCTGATATTAATAACTGCATTTCCCTTTCTTCCAATTAAGTAAACCCTATTAAATAAACAGAAAGGAAACAAGAGAAGAACACAAATTGAAGCATGTATATAATATTTGTAATATAAAGGCTTAATTTTTCCTTTAATAGTAATAATAAATTTATTTCCACATATTTATATTTTCTTCTCCAACTGTTTCTGCTAGAATCCATAAGAATATTGTCAACTCATTGAAAGGATGAGTTATGAACTGGACAATCCTCTTTCTTTTAAAGGATTAGACAGGTCTTCCTTCTCAACCTATCTGTATAGGGCATAGGTGGTTAAACCCTATTTTAACCATTACCAACCCTCCAATGGCTACCTAGGTCTTCAATCTTCATCAACATTATCTCAGATCTATGCTATACTGCATCTACCTGACATTTTAAAAGACTACAGTACCAACAAAACTCGTGTAATAATTTTGTTGGTTCTTTTTTATTTGGTGTGTTAAAAGTCACAAAAAATGGTATCATTTCAATGTATAATAAGTTTTTTCTGATAAAGTTGTTAAAATCAGATTATATACACACCAGGTTGAAAAGGAAAAAAACTGATAAAAAACTGATATAACAATTTAGTCTAAAAGAAGCATTTTTGTAAACTTTAGTTGATACCCTATAACATCAAACTTGTTTTATGAGCAAGAGTTGAAATAAGCAAAAATAGTTTTTGAAATAAGTAAAAACTTGATGTCTTGTTTTTCCTTTCTTTCCATTTAAAATTGCACAGATTGCAAATATTTTGCTGTAGTAGTTGTGAAATAGCTGGCAATGTAAGAGGTTGGTTTCTCTGTCAAAGGAATAAAACTTTACAAGGTAATTCTTTAAACCTTACACATGTTATTAGATTGTGCAGGTGGATCCAACTTCAATCCCATGCAATATAGATTTTTGAGAGAATGGAATTGGGGAGAGAGATGAAGTTATGTCACAGAAATGCAGAAAAAGGAGATGGGTCACATTGTCTGAGGGGAACATCATGGAATGGTCTTAAAATTTTGTTAACGTGACCAAAAATGGGCAAATAAGGGATAGACATGCACGTGCCCTTGTTGTCTTCTTGTCAAGTGTCCTCTTGGTGTGGACTGTTTTATGTGTTTGTGTTGCTAAACATAACAAGCAATTAAAGACATTGCAGTGATTACTTGGACCATGAGCTCCACCATAAATCCAACTTATATGGATATTTCTTTCATGAATTGACACACCCATTTGCCCTTTCACAGATTATAAATCCTCAAATGGGATTTTGTCGGTCACAAAAAACCCTCTATGTGCGTGTGAAACTAAAGGGGTCCCTGAAGTGCTACACATACATATATATCTTCATGTTCTTGCTTTTTCTTTCCTTCTGCTATGTAAGATGTTATAACCATTCTAGACCATATGTTTTGGACCAGCTGTCATAAGGGCATAAAGTAGGAAAAACTATATAGAGAAAATAAATAAGGGGCTAGGGAGGTTTCAGTTTCAATAGCCCCTACTACATTCAAGACTTTATTATCCTAATTATTGATATATACTATAAAACAAGATGAAAGGTTCAACATCCATTAGTTGCTCACTAATTCAGATGGAGAAGAAAACGACTACAAGTTCAAAATCAATTAGGTAGATGAATAGGACTTTTCAATGGAGATAAGTTCGGCAGGGGAAAATTATTCAAATATGTGATAGCAAATGGCAACTACCTTGAAATAATTGGAACAATGCAAGTATGCAATTGAATTTGGATATAATTATGCTAATCATTAATGGTACAGGGGAGTGGTTTGACTTGTTAATCACAAGTGTTTCCTCTGAGACCAGCATACCCACTAAATTGAATGGATATATGCACTTGATATGATACTATCCATGCCTTTGTTTTGGACAGTTTGAAAATACACAGTCTAAACTTGTTCATGGATTAGTCTTAATTGTAACTTGTAGTGGATTAACGTCTGTGTTTATCCTTGTTCTTACCTGGATCCACTATTTAAGACTCAATTAATGCTTAACAAATCAAACTTATCCTCAACTTTGACAAGAACCTCACTTCATGTAATGTAACCAATTAGTTTACCTTTCTCAACCTAATGCATATGTCCATTACCATATATGACATGTAACTTCAGCCTGATAATATATGCTAAAGTATTATTGACTGGCCACAACAAAAGTTGAAATCCTTTATTGTTGTCACTTGTCAGTGATGAAGTTCCAAGAAAAATCTGCCAACACTGCCTAACACAAACAGAAGAAGCGTCAAGGGCAATCACACGAATGCTTATTGCTTACTTGCTGCCATTGTGGTTGTTTTCTGCCAACCTTTCCTCATCCTATGAAATGGTTTAAACAAAAGCACTTTGAAAGGGATGGAGGGAGGCATTAGAGCTAAGCACACAAGTTATCAGGAGAAAATTTAATCAGTTCACCAAATTTCAATAGATTTCAGGTTAATCTGGAGCATGTGAATGGCCTCATTGTAAAGAACATTTGTTGAGAGTGACATGTTAAAATAAGGCATGTGGATATGTTTTCAATTCAATGCCCTCAGAGGGCATTTCATACCCTGAACACATGTAATGATAAACTATGGTGTAGACTACCACATGATTTTGGAAGATGTTACAAGACATTATAGCTTGTCACAACTATAAGATAGTGAGGGACATGCTACAAAGCTTGCTTATAAGCCCCCTTGTACTTTGGTGGGATCCATATTAGTGGACTTGTCTGCTGCAACCAGACATGATATGATTTCACCCTTTGGACCATTTCTATGCTTTTGTTAGCTTTTCCTTGCACCTAGCTTCTTTCCTTCTTTTCAAACACAAAAAGACTAAACTCCATTCAATTCCTCATCACTTCCTGTTTCCTTAACCGTTTGGTTTATTTATTTCCAAGTTTAAAGCTTGATTAATTGGCAGCATATGCAAATCCATGAGATGACCACAAAAAATAATATATTATGTTGGTCAAACTATACAAATGAATTAGTTGAAGGACTCAGAGTAAATCTAAACCAAATTTAACTGATGAATATATTTGTAAAAAGGAATTATGAACTTAATTTATCTCTAAAATTGGTTTGAGGTTTACACCTCACTTATATACTATAGTTCGGCCTCATTCTTAGTCAATGTGCGATTTCTCAACACCCTTCTCTCACGTCGAGAAGTCATTCTCAACTCGAACGTGACCCGTTAACAGGTGACCCAATCTAGGTCCAACAACTTTGTTAACAATTATAATCTATTAACAGGTGGCTCAATCTAGACTCAACAACCTGTTAATCAAAGTTCAGTATATTAACAAGTGGTCAAATTTAGGTCCAACAATCTTGTTAACCTGGTTCTGATACCATGTAGAAAGTGATTATGGGTTTAACTCACCTTTAAAATTGATTCAGAATGTGAGATTTATATCTCATTTATATATCATAATTCGATCTCATTTTTAATCAATATGCGATTTCCCCACTCCATATATCTTCTTTAAAGAGCAATCAAATTCAACTCCAGAGTAATCAAACATAATTGTTGCTGCTGATACATGATTTTTATAGTTATAATTATTATAAAAGAGAAAAAATTTATCATATACCACAAAGTAACAAATAACAAATCTTTTACACTACACTATTTTCACACATTGTAATATTGTTGGTTGCAGGAAATTGCATACATTAATGAAAAATATCAGTGGCACTGAAAACAAGTTTTAATTTGCTCATGAAGAGCCATGCCCAACATTTTTACTGTTCATAATTTTGGTAGGAGCTTAGATGAGGAGTTCTTAAAGTTCTCACTCACACTGAACAAATACGTATAATTATACGTACAATATACGTATATTATATTATTACTCATTTGATATGGTTGGGTAGAAAGAAATTTAATCATTTAAACTTTCTGATATTGCCTAACACACGTGCATCTGAAAGGAGTTTTATGTTATTTACACATTACCAAATCATTTGTTTGGACCACCGTAATTCAAACTTCTTAGCGTGGTCCAAATTTTTAAATGTATATTTATTTATTTTTTACCTACGTTAGCATATATATACCTAATATTTCTACTTAAATTAATTTCACTTCTATCTATACAAAAATAAATTTCAACACAACTTGAGTTAAAGTTTTTAACTCGTCTTGATTATGATGGATTAGTTCTAATTAACCCACTTTTAATGAAGATAATGTAGATGATAAAGTGGGATGAAATCAATCAATCTAGTTATTTGTTTGGGAACTAAACTGGTTTATCTTTGAAACCCTTCTTCGATTAACTTTATTGTCAAAATCAATTTAACATATCAATTTCAAAACCTACCACTTTGGGTGATTCAGTCTTTGTTCACTGTGAAAAGAAAGTTCAAGAAAGGTGAAATGGAAATCGACAAATCCAACTCAAGTCGATTGAGCCCTCTCAAGATACATGCCTTTGTTTTTTAACAACACTTCAATTTTAAGACATTATTACTTCAACAAATCTGAATTTCTTCCTCACAACTTGATCCAAAAGGCATTATATTACATTTAAAATTTATGTGTGATGAATAAAAATTAAAATTCAAGTTGCAGAGATTTTTTTGGAGATATCCATGTTGAGTGTTGATAAATATCAAGTCTGAACTCAAGACACTCTTTGATGTCTTTTGAGAGATTAACATAAATAAACTATTATTGAACTTGTTACAGTGTTGGCTTCTGCTTTGTTTTCTTCTGATATCCAAAGTTTTCTCGTTCTGTTTCCCTTTCTCTTCCTCTTTCTGCTCATGCACTCACCATTTTCTGCGGAGTTGTCTAATTTGGTTTTCAAGATATTCGCAGCAACCTCATTCAAAGCTAACAGCTTTGTGTTTAAGCCCAAACCTTAGCCCATCATGAGCGTTTAGTTATTTTATTAAGCCCAGATGTAGGCCCATACCTAAGCCCACTACACAGCTGTAGGCCTCAGCGTCAATGAGCTTTTGGGCCTTTTTTTTTCTTTAATACATTGCGTTGTTGTAAATAGTCACGAGTCATGACCTAAAATAACCACTCATGTGTAACGCGACGTTATTCTAATTTAATTAAATGTTTCGACTTCAAGTTTTGAGCAAACATTTATATTAAATATTTGGAGAAATTTTGATCATAATAATTTTAGTCAGTGAATAGAATTATTTTCATGAAAAATATTTGTGGTTTGTATTTAAAAAAATAGCAAGTTAAGGCCATATCTCCTTATTTTTTTTAAAATATTAGTGATTAATATTAATTTTTCTTAGTTGAGGATCTCCAGAATTAATCTCTCCCTCCTTTTTACTTTTAATTACTCGTCGATTTCCAAAATAATTTTAAATATATAGAATTAAACTCAATTGAAAAAATATATTTAATTCTATATGTTTAAACTTAATCTTAAAAAATCATTTTAGTAATTTAATACTATTTCTAATTAGTTCAGAAGCTTCCATGAGAGACTTAGTTCTTGGTTTTAGCCACTCGAAAGTTTCCACAATCTACGTGTCAATTTCTCTGTATTGGGTCCATTGAGTTGGACTCAAAGTACTAATGATGGCATGCATTATGATGGATTTGTTCACCAAGTCATTTGCTTATTGCATCTCATCAAAAGCTTTGAAAACTTACTCCATTCATTTCTTCTTGATTTGATATGCATTTATACAGTAGGATATTTCAACCAACTTCATAATTAGACATAGATTCCTCCTAAACTTAATTTATGAGTTTCTTCATAAAAAAAGAATTCACATCTAACTTTCAGGTTGCAAACAATTCCATAAAATTTATTAAAGGTAGGAAAATATTCCAAAAGATTTTAGCATCTAGAAAGAATAACTTACATGATTCCATGACCTAGACCTATCATTACTCTGCTCTTTCATATTTGAGATATATTACACACGTCTAAATGCCCCAAAAAGAAAGCAAGTGCATGGGAATCCCAATGATCACAAAACTTCTGAGGGAGAAGAAAAGGAAGGAGAATGGTCCTTCCAAACAGGTTAAATTTATCTGTCAAGGCTCAAATTGTTTTCCTTCAAAAGATTGTCCAAAGGTCCAATCTTTGGGAGCAACATTGTAAGATGTAACAGCTACTCCATCACTACCCTTGACCTCAAAAGAAAGAGGTTGATTCTGTAGTAAAGCATTAACATGCCAGTTCTGACCCCAATTCCTACCCATAGAAAGCCAACCAGTTTTTGAACCCTTAACCTTCACATCCACAATGTCTCCCATGCCACCCACATTACTAATCAGTAGCGAAATGAAGATTCCAGAACCAGTAATTGTAAACCGGATTCCCCCTTCTCTTATGCACTTTATCCTGCTCCAAACACAAATGCAGAAACATCAAAACAGATAATAATAATAAAGATACAAAGATTCTGAGTTTCCAAGCATATATTAGCACAACAAGTGTCTTGAATTTGGCTAAAGAGTATAATGTAAAAGTAAATTGTAAAGCACGAACACATATTACAATGAAGTCGGTTAATTAAGTTATATATAATCTGTACTTTGTCTTTATCTCAAACAAGTCAACTTTAAGGTTTCTTTATTAGCTATTTAGACTGAAACCTATGTAAGCTATAACGTGAGTATGCTAGGTATGCATTTTTAAACTAAAAAAAATGTATAAGTAGATTCACAACAACTTTTTTTTAATTATATTTAATAACTTAATTAAGTTTTTGTAGAAAATAATCAAAATTACTTATATAAATGTATATAAATTCTGTCCATACTCAAAATGGTAAAATAAGTGTATGAAGAACATTGCAGTAATGAGAAAAGGGTTAAGGAGTGAGTACCTGCGATACTGCACTGGCATGTTGCCAGTGCCAGTTTTCCAGATTGCGATTTTCTCGAAAACTTCAATGGGGAGAACGAAATGCTGCTTCGGAGGGTTACAATGTCCGCCGAGGCTCTCGGCGTCGAACCCGTAGTTCGGGGCGCAAAAATTGGCGGCGGTGACAGCGACCGACGCGCCGGAGATGCACCAGCGGCGGTCGAAGTCGGCGTCCTCCTCGCGGCAGCGGAGCTCGAAGCAGGCGCCGCAGATCTGGCCGCGGTCGAAGAGGGCTTCGCTGAGGGCGGCGGTGGCCATGCCGTTGGGGAGGTCACCGTAGCCGCACGCGCCGCCGAGCGCGTCGGTGGCGTTGTAGTGCGTGGCGTGGGCGAAGAGCCACTCGGCGCGTGGAGAAGAGCCGTCGGGGTCAGGGCTAGTTTGGGAAAATGGCGCGGCGGGAGGTGAAGGAGAGTACAAACTTGTGACTGTTGAAGAATTGAAGAATGTGAATAGAAGAAAAAGAAGAACGGTTAGTGTTGGTGTTTGTTGTGACATTGATTTGCGTTTCGTTGTTGTTGCTACAAGCGATGGCGAAGAGATGCAAATCGTATCTCGGTTTTCCCTTTTTCATAACCTTTTTATCTCTTTTCTTGTTTGTCTTTTTGTGCCTTTCCCTGCACTCATTCATTCACCGTCTTTATGATGAATAACTGTTGCACGTGTTAGCTACTGCTCTATCTGAATATTAGGGAAGATCTGAAGTAAGTATAAACAAGTTTCATAACTACTAGTATACTACCCATTAACCATTGATTCTCAACCAAATAATATTTATATATGTATATACTATTGATTGCAAATTACAAGATTTAGAAGATGCTTTTTTTCTAAGAAAGTAGTGTTCCCATTCATGTGTGTGGATTGTTTACGAGGGAACTTTCTAAACTGATTTTCTTTTTGCCAAGTGGGGTCCTGTTCCCAACATGATGATCCTTGACAGCGTGGAATGCTCTCCCCCCTTTGCTATTTTGCTGCTGCTAAACTGTGTCAGCTGGAAATTGTTTTTGGCTTTTTTCTTAATTCTTTATACATAAAGGGGAAAAAGGCTAATAGAATTTGTTGGTGTCATAGAACTGGCAAGGCAAGTGTTAGCAAAAGAAATGTATATGGGTATATCTAGACAAATTTTCCCACAAACAGAAAAGAAAAACTTAGAAAAACAAAATAAAACAAGTTTTTTCATAAATTTATACATAAATTAAAAAATATTGATATAGTTTTTTTTACCAATTAACTTATCCATAAGTTAAGATCAACTTGAATATTTTGTTTATGTAAACGAGTAGTTGACTTCAAAGTTTATGGTCCATGATATTCCTTGTGGGCTTTGAGTTTGCGTATCTACAATACCCTTACCGTTGAAAGCTTATGTTTCATAGTAATAGTGCTAACATTCATTTCTTAACTTCCTTCCTGACCCTTCAGAAAAAAGAAATCTAAATTTCCAGGTTTATCTTCTTTAACCTGTACTATAGCTTCTAAACAAGGGTCTCATTCATTGGCCATTTATATAAGGACATTTTGAAATGGAAGGAAACGCTTGCACCTGCCCCATGTAAACCGGGTCATCTAGCCCAATTAGGTTCCCTTCGTATGAATCCAGAAGTCCTTCTCAGACATAAGGAAATTATTCATTTCCTTAAAGAAGTAGAAAAAGAACAATCTAAAAGATTTTGGAGTGTTCATAAGTTTAGTTATAATTCCTCCCACAATCTTAGTGCCAAATACTTCTTGTGTAAAATATGTGCTACACTAAATCCCTTCAAGTCCCAAATCTTCATTTCACCCACACATTGTTCTACAACTGCATAGCACATTACTATTAGATAAAGTTAATATAGATCTAGTAGAACAAAGTAGGCCCCCCGATTATGTGTTATATAGTATTTCTGCTCTTGCAGTACTGTACATGCTCCATACAACTCATTTTGTCCCCAACTCATTTTCTGAAAGCCTCAACATATGCCCGTTTGATTCTTTTTATCACGGTAAGTATTAGAATCTATGAACAAGTAGGTTCATAAGCACTGCACAAGTATGTATAACTTACACTTTGCATACTCATACGGAGCATAAAAAGTTGGAAAACAGAAACACTAGATATAATTCACAGTTGAAACTTGAAAGTCAAAAAAATACAAAAAGACAGGTTTACGGATTTGAACAGCTGGAGAATGTGCAATGCAATAGAAATGTCAAAATTTTCAGCTCCCCTTTTTCCTCCTATCTCATGCCAACTCACATCCAGCAGCTTAAACAACCATTACAGCTCAACATCTCAAAGGGAACACTTTTGAAGGAAAAACCATTGGGGTAAAGCTACAAGGAAAGGTTGATGCACTGCTCTTCTCTATTAGCATTTGTCACAGATGAAGATTGGTTTTCTCTCCCTGCCATGCACCTTTTATATGGCACAAACCCTTCCCCACATGTTTCAGGACCCACTCTCACCTTTAGCAGGGATATGGCTGATGTTTCACTTGGTGTGATGTGGCCAAGAAGTTCCAATCTTCCATCCCCCTTGCGTATGTTTAGAGGTATTGGTTTGCATGCCTCAATTGTTGGAGAAGAGGGTTTGCATATATCTGTTATAAGAAGTGTCATTCCAAAAAGTTTGAAAGTCTGGCCTGAAGATTCTTCTGTTGTGTCTTCTTTGATGTAAACACTTTCATTTGTAGGAAGCTCGAATTTCTAGACATTGAAATCAAACAATAATATAAGGTCAATATATCATTTTGTAAAGATACTCTGGTGATTATATAATAATCAATAAAGATTGGAAGTTACCATAAGAGGTTTCTTCTCATCATGAGATGAATCAGCGTTTATCCCAGCTTCTTCAGATGTTGTGTTGGGTTCAGCACATGTAAAACCGCTTGGATGGATGCCACTGATGGATGACATGGGGGACAAACTTCCATTTGGTGTGTCTGAATCTGAGGAGCTAAGGCTATCTGAACCAGCTCCTGATAATACTGATTTTGGAGATTGGTTTTCTTGATCAAAATCTGAAGACTTCAGAGAACTAGACTTCATAAGTTGTTCTGGGATTGAAATTTCCTTACTAGCAGTCCCAACTAGCTTACGAGGGTAAGGATGCATCGGCTTTCGTTTTGGTCTCGGCGGAGGAATTTCAATTGACTCCGCTGTATTTGTAACATTCCCAGTTGGGTCGCGAAGAACCTGTCATGAAGTTAAGACAAAGTAATTAGACTGAATTCAAGGACAACAGATGAACCCTTCAACCCCAAAGAAGGTGACGCTTTGGATATCCTAGGGTCATCAAAATCTTAACTTACCCCGATGTATGGTTTATGGTAAGTAGAAAACATGGTTGAGAATGATTATTAGAATAGAGCAGTAAACCTTAGAAAAAAACTTCTGAGCATGACTTCGAATCTGAACAGCAGTCTTTGTGCCAACATGTTCTGTGGTGAAAGTAAAGAATCTCAAAACTTAGGCCAAACACAATCACACTCCTTCATTACTCATACATGCATACACACATAAATTTCCTTTATTAAAAAATTTAATTGCATTTTTGCCTAAAAGATATGGAGGCTCTTAGTTAATAATACCTTCAATACGCCGCCAAGCCCGACCATGCAGCTTTAAAGCTTCAAGGAACTTCTTATGCTCTTCATCTGTCCACCTCTCTCTCTGTTTCGTGATAGTATATGGTTTCCTTACCTGTTGAAAAGGAAAGAAAACTGATTAACACAAAGAAGACACTAACATAAGGAAAAGAGAACAATTATAATATGCAAGTGTCAATAATTCTCGAGAATTCACGGACAACCTTCAGAGCATAGTCACTCCCACAAGAAAACTGGTCATTAAGTTGAATATGTGTAACAGAATGCACTCCAGAACTCAAAGATACTCCACTTCCTACCGAAGGACCACCCTGTGATATGTTAAATCCATTTTTATCCTACATTCAATTCAAAGAGAAAAAAAATATATAATGAATTATAATCATCAAGGGAACCCCAATTTTTGCATATATAGTAGCTAGACAAAAATTATTTATGCGCTAAGGAATCAGACATCTTTCAAGCGAATCATTCACTCCACAAGAAGACAAGTAGCAAAAACACAAGAAAGAACGAAAAACAGTGAAACAACTCTTCAGATAAAGACATGAACAAGTGTCATTCACAATCCCTTAAGCAGGCCTCCTTCTTCTAATAACTGTTTCCCAAAGGGAAGCATTCAAACTTTTTTTAGGAGTGTAAATTCAACCTTTTATGTGAAATCTATGCATATTTGATATTTGAAATAGGCAAACCAAAACGCAATTAAGGTTCTCTCTTTTCCACCTTTTCTAACAAATAGTACTAAGCATAAACCACCCAAAACGAATACAATCAACATTGAAATTGATCCACAATCTCAGCCACCCCTTACAAATATGAGTACAGTATCAAACAATTCATATAAAAGAAAAACATAGCTGAATTACATACTTGAATTGCCATAGCTTTAGAAACCAAACCACTGATCAAGATTTATCGTCCTCTTCGCAGTTGCAAACTTCCACAACTTCGCCGTTGGATATTGCTTCCCTCAATTACAATCAGATCACAACACCTAAGTGTACTAAAACTCCTCTTTCGGGACACAAATCCCAAATAAGAAAAGTACAACTCGAACACCTCTCCCTTAGAAAGCTAGAAACAGAATCAAACAAATTGTGTTAAAAAATGGACCCACCTTGATCCAAAAGTCAATTTACAATACAAATACTGCCTTGATTCTTCACTTCACCAACCACTAATTCACATCTCAGAATCACAAAAACAAAAAACCTCTCCATCATCTACAAATCCTGTAATAACCAAAGGTTGATCGCAGAAAACAAATTAACCCCCTCCTCAATCAACAACTGCATGGATAAATATCCTCCCACTACACACCTTTCCCAAAAGAAAATTTCCAATCTTTTCAAATTAGAAAGAGGCTCATAACTCATAAGCCACACCACTACTACTCAGTAGCAGCAAAAAATAGAAGGAATGGAAAATCAACAAAATTACACAAGACCCACAAAGGAAAATGGTTGATGTAGGAGAAAAAGAGTTCTTGTTGGGTGTGATTTAACGAAGAGAGAAAGATGAGGGGTAGCAGATAGATAGAGAAGAAGTTGGAAGAAGTGAAAGCTCAGACTCCGAAAGTGCTTCTTGTGATTGTTGGGACAAAAAAAGAAGGAGCAACAAGGGAGTGCCACGTCAGATTTGAACTTCTATTTTCTTGTAGGAAAAATTAAAAGTATTTTTCTTTTTTCCTTATTCCTCCGACATCGAAATCTCGAGAATTCGAAGGAATCTTGTGGCTCACGTCGAAAGTTGTCGTGGACACGTGGCGTACGGTCATGGACCTGTTTCCGCTCTCTATTTTTCAGATAAAAATATTGGTGTTTTAAATTCGGTGGGCGAAGAAAAAGCGAGTGGATAATTTCGAACACGTCACACTCGCGGGTAAGGGAGTGCCACGCGTCCACTCACACAGTGCACAATTAAAGCGTGGCCCATGTTTTTTTCCAGAAATCGAAACAGATAAATGCCATTAATTATTAGTTTCTGTCCTAATATTCTCCCTGTCTTCTTTTCTTATTTGTGTGGATCTAAAAATATCTCTTTTATCTCTTTCTTCTTTATTTACTCATAACTCATATATCTGGATTAAGAGATCTATTAATATTTTCTATTGCTTTTAATTTATCTATACAATTTTAACTCTTCTTTTATTTATAAAAATGTATACAAATTTTAAAAGGTGTGTCAAAATAAGCATTTCAAGAGTTTATTTATGAGGCTAAAAAACTAAAAGAACCCTGGTATCTTGCTATAAAAATCCTTTATTTTACAATTGTTAAAGAACTAAAAAGGGTAATGCCAAGTTGGAATTTAATTATATTTGAGAAGCTAGTTAAATAAGTTCTTACCTTCCAAAAATACTTTAAAAAATAAGAGGCACTAAGAAAGTTTTCCCTTTAAGCCAAAAGGGATCACAAAAATATTATCCTTACCTAAGAAACAAGTAAAAACAAAAAACAAAAACAAAAGAAACACTATAATTATAAATAATAATATATTATTTGGTATATAAATTTAACATAATTATGTGATAAAAATTTAAACATAAAATTGTTATTTGTATTAGAATAATTTAATGATAATGGATTCAAACGTTGGATGGTATACATATTAAATTAATAGATAAATTAGGAAGTAGAAAAGAGAGACAGAGACAGAATAGAAATGAATGATTGAAAATAAAATGGCGGTATTTATTATTATTATTATTTATTAAAAAATAGAAGTGGATATTTGTGAAATTAAAATATCTATCAATCTGAATTAGAGGCTCTCAAAAAAGAAGAACGAGTGAGTGAGTCTGAACGCGACTTTTGCTTTGCGCTTTTCGCCACGTCATCCCACTCGCCGACCCACTCATCGGATCCTGCCACGTGTACAACCCACCTCCTCTCTTTTTTTAATGCAAAATTTTCTCACCACATCTTTTCTTTTCCATTTTCATTTTTCTTTAAATCCACACATTTTAAATAATATTTGAACCCAACGTTTCAATCAATTTTAATGCCAGGCCCAACATTAGCCCTAACCTAACTTTCACATGCTTTATCATCTCATTTTTTATTTTTTTTTAAATTCAGTTTTAGTTTATTTCCGATAAAAAAAAAGTAAAATCGATTATGAATTTAAAGAAATTATTAACGTCACGTGAGAGGAGATCTAAGCGTCCAAACCAATAATTTGTTAATCTCGGTGTGACGGTTCAAGTACAAAATAATAAATATAAATACTGAATTATAATGTGAAAATAAATAAAATAATAAAATAAAAGATGATGACAAGTCATAGATTATTAAATTAAAATAATAATGTTGAGACAAAAGTAGAAAAATAAAATTATGTGCAAAACTCCACTTCTATCGTAATTGATGTATGAATATAAAGATTAAGATAAGACCAACTCTAATTAATAACGACATCGTATCAACTCCATTATTGTAATCAGATTTTTGAAATATTGAATGATACATAATTTTGTATCGTATATAGCAAGATAATATTTAGTAATAATTGTGATCACTTTTTCTATTTTCCAAAATGAAATCATTATTTATATATTTTAGAGTAAGTATTTCATGGACATGGTATTTTTAGAATTTATAAAGTGTATAGCCTAATAGAAATATTTATTTTAAATTATTAGAATTTATAATAAATAAATAGTTTTAAATGTATAGATTTTATCATAATTAAAGTTCATGGTAAGTAAATATTATGAACTCTCAAATAGAGTTGCCAAAATTTCTTATTCGATTACATGAGTTTAGTCAAATCCAAAGATTAAAATATAATTAGAGTAAGAGATTATCTTTTTCACACTTTAACTTAGAACTAAAGGAATTATGGATCCTTCTACATTTAGGTTGAGTATTCAATTTGAACCAATAATTACCAAACATCCCAAGTCATACCACAAGTTAAGGACTAATCAACCAAATATTGGACCTAACTTCTTGCTAAATGTTTAACTAAAGAACTTAATCACTAACAATTAGGTTAAGTTATTTTCTGTTTATCTATGGAAAGCTAAAAAGTTGTTATTTTGGTATCTAGATGTAATATTTTCATATGTTCTGCGTATATATCTATGGAAAGACTCTAATATGTAAATACATGAATCAGCTGAGAGGTGTATTGATCTCTTAAGCATTCTTTTTCACATTTTCACTCTCAAGTCGATTCACCAAAATCAAACGAAACATAACATGCAAAACAAAAGTCAAGGACAAGACTTGTGCAAGAAACACATTCAGTTAAAAGTGTATCAATCATCTTTATCAAAAGAACAAAAGATTTCATGTTGAAAACCAATCGTTTGCAAAAAGATGGAATCACGTGTGACAAGTTCAAAATCCTATAGCATCATCTTTTCATGAACTTTCTCCTGTCTCTTTTGGCATCAAATTCTTGCAATTTGCAGCTGTCCTTCATTGTATGTTAAAAAATTTTAAATTCTCACCATTAATTGTCTGTTGTCTCACTCAATTAACATAATTTTTAACTGGATTTTAGGGTTTGAACCACTTCAGAAAACTTTGGAAAATCAATATTTTTGATGTGGAAACTAAAAGAATAGGATGGCGAAAATATACTTTGTATCTGGATTAATGTTAATGATAATGACTGAATTCTAATTCAATTATACTTCTACAGATGCTTGAGAGAGATTGGTTTGTCAAATTCCAATAAATTGAATTTGGCAAAGTTTTGATTCAGGATGATTATGCTTTTAGAATAATTGGTAAAGATAAGATGCAAATCAAAATGGTTGATGGTATTATAACCAAATGCGGGTATATGCCAAAATTCTGTAAGAACTCAATTTCTTTAAACACTTTAGTGCTCCTGCTACTTGGAGTTAGAATAACTAGAAATAAATGAAACATTTCTCCATGATAACAATAAGAAGAAATTGTTATACCAAGAAAGAAAGACTTGTATATTCACATCAGTTATTGAAAATTACTCATTTAGCACTTTTTATCATTCAATTTGAACTCAGTAAGCTTTTCGATTCGATTCTAGGACATTCTCTATTTCAATACCTATTTTCTATGTCCTGTAAGGCGCACGCTAAGTCGAGGAAGAAGAACCTCTTGTGCCAACTACTTGCTTTCATCGAGAATGTCATTGCCTCGTGATTGTTGTCTTTTGACTCGTTTATCATAGATATGCTTATAATAGAACAATGACAAAGTTGGTGAGAAGCACTACTTGGTGATAGAAGAGAAGGAAAGAACAAAACAAACGAACATTAGGTATGTTTCCACATAAAATCTCATCATTTACATAAAATGAAATTTAATCCTAAATAAATAAATCAAGAATCTAATGTCTACTTGTTACAATTACTAATGAAATTTGAGCACTCATACGTTATTCGTTTATCAGTTGAAACAATTCTACAATTAGAAAGATCACAGTGGTTTGAGCAGTTCATCTAAAAAAGTCAGCAATTTGCCAAGCACTTTGTGTCTGCAGACCACTAATATTTTCAACTCATAAATCTGCATAATGTGTGTGGTTTTGACAGGACAATGTTGTCAATTCGTGCTTTGCTGCAAAAATACTCCGGGTAATCATTTGACTTAGAAGATGATGAATTGTCCCATCAAAACTGTCCTCCTTTTGAAAAAGATTAGCCGCAGATCTTCACAGATGGCTGAAAGCCAAGGGGGTGATTTACTTGCTATTTAGCAGCAGCTACCATTCAACTGAAACTTCACTCTGGTTCTGGCCAATTGCATCTCGCACGTCATAGATAGCTATCAGCTGGAACCATCTTCAGTAATTTGGCAAGGTCATAAGACTTAAAATCTTTCCCATAACATAAGCTTAGATCCAGGGCTGTTTTTCCGTCCTGAAACATAACCAACCAATAATGAAGTTTTAACGTAAGGGACAAGAATAAACCCTTGATTGAGTAGTAAGAAAGTAGGCTTCCAGCTTCATCAATTTCTGTCTTTAACAATACAGACTTGAAACCAAAGGAAAGAGAGGTAGACACTTTATAATAGTAGCTTCACTGGACTATAGCAGTATAGTCCAAAAGGATTAGAAATACAAAGAAAGAATAAGGCCATCAATCAATGCTAAGAATAAAAGGAATGAAAATAACACCTGTTCACCCTGATGCATTTAAATAATGTATAACTGCCAAGTCTGTTGTGGAATGTATGACAAAATTACCTTAGTTTTCCTAGTCTTATCAGCACCTTTGACTAACAAAATTTTTGCTATATCCCTATTTCTGCTTTGAATGGCAACGTGCAAGGGGGTCCAACCTTCCTGGCAGATTTTTAAAGTTGTAAACAAACCAGACCATAAATGAAATTAAAAAACCTCTAAACTAATAAAAACAAGCTTGTATTTAAAGAAATGCTCACATTATCTTCAACATTGACATCAGCCTTGTACTTGATCAATAATTTCACAGTCATCTTGGCACCAACTTGAACTGCATAATGAAGTGGAGTGGCTCCATCCTACCATAGGAATAGATGTACAAACAAACTTCAGAATGCAGTCAACAGTTTATGACAGTTGGGTACAGAATGTTTCCTCACCTTATCCTTAACATGTGGACTTGCACGTCTCCGTAGAAGATGGCTAACTAAATTATCTTTTTTACCTATAATTGCCTTATGAAGTGCAGTAAGACCTTCCTGTTTGATCAAATAATGCTTTTTAAGTACAGGCAAATATTATGCATAAATTGGCATATATATGCCAGATATAAACAACAAACACACCATATCAGGCAAATCAATGTCAACGCCATTTTCAAGAAGCTTATCCACGCAACTCATCTGCATTGATAGCACAAGAGTGTGCAGCGGCCTCCACTTTGCCTGAAAACATGAATACAAGAGCTAAAGTGTAAATAAGAAAGTGGGTACTAGGAGAGACAGATGCAGAGTCACGGACATACAGTTGATATTTTTTCCAAGTTAGGAGTAACATTCTGTTGCAATATTGCTAGTTCTTCTGGTTCCAAAAGCTGTTCAACCTCTGCAATAATGAAAATGTCTTCTTATAGTAGTGGATTGTTGTCCAGGATCAAAACAAGAACAGTGTGTAACAATGTAAAAGAAAAGAAATACAAAAGTAGCCTTTTAAGGGGAAGAAAACAAGAGTTAGGACCAGCATGCCTAAACTATGGACATTTTAATTTAAGCAAGGACCTAACGAAGCTTCGAGGTTTAGTTAACAAATAGACCATAATTTAGGATTTATAGTCCCAAACTTCAGCACCATTTTTAAAAATTAGAATAAAATAGTCCAATGAATCTCAAGTTGATGTTTATGGTCAATAAAATACAGTTCAGATGCTTGGACAGTTGACACTCTAACTGATGGCCTGTCTAGAACTGGACTCGTCTAGTCTTCAAATCCATGTTATGGTTCCAAAAGAAATAAAGCAATAAGAGAAAAAAATCAACCTTTCTTGATAAGTTCTTCATAGTTGTCCCTTGAAGCTATATTATTAACATCAGCAACAACTGAAGTTATCACCCCTTCCTCTTCCAAATCACTTTCAAATACTAAGTTGTCACCTTCAACTTCCTCATCATCAAACTCACTGTCACTGCCAGTATCTGGTTCTTCCCAAGTTCCTACTTCTTGTTTGGTTTGAAAATAAGATACATCTTGGCTAGATTTAATCACACCAACACTTCTAAGTTTATAATTATCCCTAGCAAAAGAGAGACTGAGTTTTCTGTTATTTGTATTTCTGTAAATTTTATAGAAAACAGTGCCTAATTTGTAGTCCATGCCAGATTGAGCATTGATTGTACACCATGGAATAGTCAGAACAGATACTGTAGTCCAAGAACCCATTTCCGTTTCCCTGAAGTAGAGACAAAAGAAGCAGCAATGAAAACAAAGCAAATAAGTTACATATAGTTGTTGCTGAAAACATCATCATGAGCACCCAATAGCCTGGAAGTGCACCAAGATGGGAAATTGCAAAAGAAATAGCACAAATTACCAACAAGATTAATCTAGTTTTTGCAAATATGCAACCAGAGATAATTTATGAATCCAATTAATATAAGGTTAAAGACCTACAATCTCACTAATATATGTTGACACATCTGTCCGCAATCAACAATGTGCAAACACAGTATCTCGAGATTCTAGTTTCATGTCCAAACCTAGAACTAATGTGTCAAACAAATATAACTTTTTCCTTCTAATCTTTAAATCCATATGAATTCCAGTTCATCTTAGATACGAGTTTTTGAAATTCAACAAGACCTAATAAATAAATATATTTCGCAACCACGCCAAAGAAGTGAAACTAGACATTTTATCATTAAAAATTAAACGAAAATTTCAAAACATTTTGAAATTAGTCTAGTCATTTCTACTCTGTACAGAAATTATTGAATCTAAAACCCAAAACAACAGAATGCAATATACATCAAGGAACAGTCATAACTGAACTACACCAACATCATTGGTAAGAAGAGCAGTGTGGTAGTCTATTGAGAATGCGTAGCATTTAAGTGTAACCCAAATCAAAGGGTTGGCCTACAATTACTGATGCAAAATAGTTTTCAGCTTTTTTTCAGCCACAGGAACAGTGGGAGCTTAAAGGAACAAGGAATCCTAGTTATCTCGTTCCCTTCCATTGCTGTCCTTGGCTAGACCACAAGACTCAAAACTAAAATTTAAAATCCCAGGATATGAATATCACTATAGATGATGATGCAGCATAAATGAGACTAGCCACTGGAAAACATTATAAATGATAGAAGCAAACCATGACAAAAGGTATTATCATTTCCCCAATGTACATACTTTTTGAAATAGCAACAAGCTGGATAATGTAGATCTAAGCACCATTTGCTACATTGGAATGTGATAGCCAAAGAGTAATCAGAATACCATAGCTACAAAAGAAGTTAGAAGAAATCTATCTAAATCAGAATCCTATATATCAAAATGAACTTCAATTGTATCATGTTTGCAAATAATGAATGTACAACCATGGGAAAGATAACTTAGTTGCTTTTACAGCCCTACAGCAACAGATGCAACTAGAAACAAAAATAATCGAGTAAGATATAGTGTATAGTCATATAATGAGACTCAAGCTATGTTCAATGATCAAAGTCAAAACTACTGAGCCTTCATAGAACAGAAAAATAGAGCACAAAAACAATCTTAATCTAAACATCAGCAAACATGCACAAACCCGAAACTGACAGTTGAAATTAATAATAAGTAACTAAGTGTAACCCTTAAATCCAGAAAGTTCATGTACAATGAAAGTAACATGCATAACAGTTGTTTCAGATATAACATGAGTAATAGCATGTCAACATATACTTCAAAAAAATAATAACACGTAAGAAAGCAAAGGGCATAACTTCATTGGTTCTGCAATTTTGTAGGCTCAAACTCAGTATAATATCTACGGGCACGTCATGTTTGTTTTCATGCAATATATGTGAAGCAAATCAGTAAAACAAGCGGGACCAATCCCCCATACAAGGTTCAACAATGCCGTAATCGTGATATCAATATAATAATAAGAAGACATGCCACAAATTTGTACTTGTCAGATGAAAGACCAGCAACTTGAGCATTAACACAAACACGTATAAAGCAGGAACTTCAAGAAAAAAATAAACCACAGAACTTTTCATTAAGAATCCGAGGATAACAAGTATACTTCTGCTACACAAACAAGCACAATTCAAAGGATAGTTCTACTAAGAAAGTCGAGAAAAAATGCAAAACGAATAGTTCTACTAAGCACAATTCGTGTTTTTTTTGTTTTTTTGTTTTTCTTCAATTTGGGAATTCAAGAACCCGGAATTAGGAGCAATGAAACTATGTAGAGTTCTAAGATCAGTTCAATGCGCACATATACATATATATATATATACCTCTGTGCAGTGCGTTGCAGGGAAAATGGAGTATCACCAAAGAATACGAAGGAGAACAGATAAATTCGGGGAAATTAGGGTTCACCCGAAGGATGATTATTATCATACAAAGTTGGTTTCTAGCACAAAGTTGGTTCAATCAAACTGAGATAGGGTTACGATTTTTGTTTTATTGGTCCATAGTAGAAACAAAAATCACTTAAACAATATCTAAAATATAATTTTTTATTGTATAACATTTTTAATACTATTTTTTTCATATTATAACTATGATTTAAAAATCTTGATCCATCTATAAAGTTCCTTATTGGAATAGTAGTTTATATTAATAATATAATTAAATAATGTATAATATAAAATTAAAAATATAACTTTATAATTTGATAACATCAAAATTTAAGTATTATAAGTTTTAATATTTAAAATATAGAAAAAAAATCAAATAAAATTAATTTTAATAATAGATAATAATATTTTTTAATAGTGACAACTTTCATGAGAAAATATGATAAATACTGTAGCTTGTTAGATTTTAAGGAAAAAAATTAAAAATAACATTATATTAGAATTTTTTTTATTAAAATATATTATTTTCTCTGAAAATATTTTTCGTTTACTCGTTACGATTTTTTAAGTTCATCAGTTTTAGGACAAGTTTACAATTGTTTTAATGGACATGTTAATAGAGTCTAATTTCAAAATAATAATATATTTTATAATAAAAGAAAATTCACATATTTTATTTACAAATAATTTTAAATACAATAATTTATTTTCATTAAATGTATATTTTATAAGTTGTGTTATTAGTGATGTTTAAGATTTTTTTTATTTTAAATTATTATTTTTCATTAATAGGTAAAGAATTTAAAAGAATAATTGAATTTGTATGTGTGTATATATTCAAAATAAATAAATCATTAAAGATATGTTGAGTGTTAATTAGAAAGATTTTTTTTTCACTTATTTATTTTAGAATTTTATTGTTTAAAGGTGTCCATAATATTATTAGATATTTTAGAATTATTATTTATAAGATAAGTATTTTTTTTGAAGTGTAAACTGTTTTTTAAAATTAGGAGAATACGGTTGATTAATTTTGTACTTAATAGGTTATGTTATTCTTTATAAATTTACGTTTAATCATATTCAAACTTAAAATAAATTAATAAATGGTTTGATTTTATGTAGTTGAAAAGAAAAATATTATTGTAAAATAAATTATTATACGTGGACAACTAACAGGATAGTGTTGCCGTAATTTTTAATTTTATTTTTTCAATTTTTTATTAACATTGTCAACTGATTCATGTTCTACGAAAATACCTAAATACCTTGAATCCATTCAAATGTCAATAAATAATAATTTCATATACAACTTATATTAGTTAATTATAATTAAAAATTATATGTTGTCCCTCGCTTTCCTTAGGTATATATTTGATGAACACATAATCATCATTTCTATATTTATTTATGTAATATTAAGTTGAAAATAAATTTTTTAAAAATTAGTTATTTACTAAAATTAATTTTATTTTGTTTTCTTCATATTTCTCTATTGCCATGAAAAGTAAAAACTAACATGCGTATCTGAATAGCAACTGTATAAAGTATTCCCTTATACATCTTGTCAAACATCTGCAAGTTCCACCCTGACGACCTCGTTTTCTTCCTTAGTAATTTGTTATTTGTGCATAATGATAATATTACATATATATTTAGATTATATAATTTTTTCCGATCCCACGTGTTTTCTGTTGGGATAAGATATCCGAAAACCTCCGAATTATTTTTAAAATATCTTGATTAAGAATAATTTAAATATCTAGTGTCAATAAACCAAGTATGATTAGATCATTAAGATAGAAAGTTAACTACTTATTAGCGTCGGAATGTAATTAACAAATGAATTCCTATTCGATGGAAAGAAGACTTTCGACATCTAAACGAGAGACTTACAACAGACAAAGAGAAAGAAGAACAAGTTGACAAAGATTAAGGAGAGAAGATTAAAGAAAAAAGATTAATTAAAAGGTTCATCATCACTGTCAATCCCTCAGTTAATCTTTCGGCAACAACAACACTTTCTATAATAATTTATTGTAAGTTATATATTTAAGTTATTAATGCCTATATCTTTATTTTATTTTTATTTTTACACTTCATAGTATGGTGTGAAATGAGTTTGTCAAAGTAAAAAATGAAAATTCTATTCCTAAATTTATCTTCACAAAATGAAACTTTTAAGTTTCTAAACAAGAAGATTAATCTCTTCTAATGATAATCTGAAATATATAATGCAGAGATCCTGAAATTTCTTCTAAATTATGACTAGCTCATGTAGGTAAGTGTCTCATTTAAACCATAATTCTTATAATATAATTTAAGCTAATTTAGTGAAAAAAATGTAATGACAGGAATAAAATCTCTCAAATAGTTAAGTGTCCAATGAATAATTTAACCTAATTTAAATAATGTATTTAAAGAAAATTGCTCAAAATCTAAATTGATTAAATGTAAAGAGGACACGGACAATACATATTAGTCTCTAATATTTTTATTATAAAAATATAAATGAACAAATAATTCGCACTTTTACTAATTTTATAATAATTATTTTAAAAAATATATTTAGAATAATTTATTTATTTAATTATATATAATAAATGAAAATCAAACTTATTATAAAAATATGGGGAAACATAGGCACTATATGTTTTTAATAATTACACATTTGATTCTTTTAGCGTTCGTTTACATTTGCGGATGGAAAGTTACAAAGAAGAGATTTACAACAAAAGTTATAAAATCAAGAAAATAAATTACGTATTTCGAAAAAAAATTACTTGAATTTCCTTTCTTTCTCTGATGCGAAGAAATGAAACGAAAGTTTCTCTCTCTTCCATAATTTATTTTATATATATATATATATATATATATATTAAAATATTAATATATTTTATATTATTATAATAATAAATAATTAATATAATATTAAAAAATATTAAAATATTAAATATTAAATAAAATTATTAATAA